>CAHIKZ030003164.1:475000-612500 GCA_903632075.3 Acanthosepion pharaonis | reverse complement strand
CATCTCCGTCGCCTCGAGTCTCTTCTTCATCTTTGAGGAAATCATCAAACATTCGGTGCCGTAAAGGACAAATGTCACGTAACAGTTCAGTACACTTTTCTTCGTTACCAAAGAAATCTTCCTGTCTCGCAATACTCTGCCCAGTTTTTGCAACGTGTCCTTGGCCATCCCAATACGTCTACGGATCTCAGTGTCGCATTTACCGTCCTCTGTCAGGACGCTTCCCAAATATTTAAACTTCCACGTCTGCTTGATTCTAGTGTTCCAGACCTTCAGATCGCATTTCGGGCCCATCGTCTTACTGTTGACCATGCATTCTATCTTCTTGTAGTTCATGCTTAGTCCTTTCTTCTCATTTTCCGTCGCTACCTTCTGTAATTTCTTTTCCGTGTCTGCTATCATTAATGTGTCATGTGGGTGTTGTTAAGATTGTAGCCGCCAATGCTAAATCCCGGTAGGTTTTCCAACTATCTCAGGATTGCCTCGATATATAGGTCGTACAGGTCGGGTGAGAAGACGTATCCTTGCCTTACGCCCCTTTCTATTTTTGTATATTCGCTGAATTCTTTCCCGAGGCGCATGGATGCTGTTTGCTGCCAGTCTAGATTCTTGATTATTCTGATATCTGAATATATCGAAGTTGCTGAGCAGTTTCATTATGTTACTTCTCTATAAAACTATGTGGCCGAAGAGGAAATTAGTTTAGCACGATAAATCATGTTTTTATAACAGGGACTGGGCGGGGGGGGTAGTAACGGGACAAATATTTCTTAGAGCTAGATAGGATAGGAAGTTGTGGAGAGCCATGTAAATGGATGGCAAAACAGGGTCTAGGAGGGATAGCAAGGAGAGAAACATTGTTAAGAGCTACAAACATTCCGGGCTCATCTTTTTATTATGCATTTTGTCTTCTTGTAGTTTATGCTTAGTCCTTTCTTCTCACTCTCCGTCGCTACCTTCTGTTGGAGATTTTGTAATTTCTTTTCTGTGTCTGCTATCATTAATGTGTCATCTTATGTTGGCAAGATCGTGGGCGCCAATGTTAGGTAGTTACTACTGTTTGCTATTTATCTCCACTTCACATATAAAATTCTTTTTAGTTTCGAACCCAAAATGTAAACAAATAATTAACGGAGTTATTTTAAACCGACATTTTTATTACTTTCAACTTTATTATAGTGGGTACACTGTATCTGTACATATTTCTGAGATGAGGTATTATGCACACTATTTACATTATTCGGACTATTACAACGTTTCTGCCGTTGTACGCTCCGGCCTTCTTCAGTATCTGTCTATATTTTTGAGATGAGGTATTATGTACATTATTTACATTATTCGGACTATTATCCTCATCTTTGTCACTTATGTATTACAACGTTTCTGCCGCTGTACGCTCCGGCCTTCTTCAGTATCTGTCTATATTTCTGAGATGAGGTATTATGTACACTATTTACATTATTCGGACTATTATCCTCATCTTTGTCACTATATTTATTACAAAGTTTCTGCCGTTGTACGGCCTTCTTCAGTATCTGTCTATATTTCTGAGATGAGGTATTATGTACATTATTTACATTATTCGGACTGTTGTTCTCATCTTTGTTGCCATATTCTCCACAACGTTTCGGCCTTTCAGTATCTGTCTATATTTCTGAGATGAGGTATATATTCTCCTCATCTTTCTTGTCATATTTATCACAACGTTTCTGCCGTTGTACGCTCCGGCCTTCTTCTGGTGGTTGAAATGTCGAACTGAACCCTTTATTTCGCTCGCTAGGGTAGACTGTTCTAGTTCCATGTGCCATGTCTAATGGATGTCAGTTATAAGTTATCTCCTGTTAATTCACCTCTCCATGTTCACAACTGCCTTAACCAGGTATTGAACTCACAACTCTTTGGGTCCTGTCTCTGGATCTAACCAACGCCTTTATTCACTGTGTCGTGTGTCCTTAAGGAGAACTTGATTTCTTGATGATGTGACCCTTTTGAAGATAGTTAATAACAACAATACCATTTGCATCCCCCAAAACTGGGGTCATCACCATCCCTGCAGATGAAACGAATCTGGCCTTCGATTTATCTTGAACTCAAATATTAAATTTTTTTTTTACTCTGATTAAATTTCGGTAGTTTGGGGAAATGCTGATGTGATTTGGTTTGGTTTATTTTGTTTTACGGCATATCAACCTCAATGGGTTATTTAATGCCAACAACATGTTTAGGATAAATTCGTATGAACAGAATATGTATTCTTTGGTTTAGATTGGTTTGGTTTATTTTGTCCACCCAACCCCAATGAGCTACGCAATACTGACAAATTTTTTTATTGCTGGTAATATTTTGTTTTGTTAAAAATCTGTTTTTGTTAATATTTTTCCTTCAAAATTGTATTGCTGGTAATAATTTTCCCAAAAAACTATTGATGGTAATAGTTAACTATTTGCCCATAGCTGGGACCCCAACAGCTGCCACCACCTCGGGTCAAGGTGGACCTGGGAACACAAGCAATCAAGAGGCGGCTCCACGCTCTCGAAAACCTCCCGATCAGAGACTCTGCTGCTGGACGTAGTTTATCGTCTTACCCAGGACGCGGATGTAGTTTAACGTCTTACCCAGGACAGGAGGAAATGATGAAGGTAATAAAATAGTTATTGTAATCTGAGCCTTTCCACCCTGCGTGCAAAGCACTTTGACCAAGGAATATAGGCGGGGTTCAATTGAAGCTTAAGAAAAAGGAAGGGAAAACGGAACTTTTTTTTTACAACAATAAACTGTTTTGATAAATGTGAATTTTTTTTTTAACCAACTCTATCCGGTTGTAATCTGAAATGTTTGTGTCGACCACCAAAGGGGTATCTCAGACGGTTAAAAGCAGTTCCGTTTTAGAGGAGTTAAAATTAACAAGTCATTCCTTGTCCAATTTAACAACAGAAAGTAAAACCTTTTTTTTTAGATTAGCCAATTTGACCTAATCCAGCCAATCAGATTTACCATTAATACAGGAACAAACGATTGTATCGTCAGCATACATAGCGATTTGAGAACTGATGTCATCAGGAAGGTCGTTGTTGAAAATAAGGAACAACGTAGGTCCAAGGATAGGACCCTGGGGGGACGCCTGAATTAATACAGAAAGATCTAGAAGAGTGGTCATTCGAGAAGACTTTCATTTGGTTATTCAATAAGAAACACTGAATCCGTTCAAAACTCCACCCTGAAATACAATTATCTTTCAGCTTGTAAAGAAGACCAATATGCCAAACCCTGTCAACTGTCTTCGATATATCCAAAACAACAGCCCGAACTTCACCATTTTCTATCTAAAGCTTGATAAATCTTCAGCCATAATCATTAGCCCATCAGCAATTAACCTAGAGAAGTGAAAGTCATATTCCTTATCTGAAAGAAGGCCCTGCAATGTGAGATGCATAACCAAAAGTTGATTAGAGCTTCTAGTATTTTACCAAAAAGAGGTAGAAAGGTAATAGACCGATAGTTAGAAAGATCGGATGGTTCACCAGATTTCATAAAAGCAGGAACGACAGTGGAGGATTTCACACAAGCGTGAAAGCAAGAAGCAACGAGGCACATATTGTACAGTTTAGGGAGAATAGGATCGATTTCTTAAGTACTATTGTAGGGATACCATCAAGCCCACATGCTTTGAGGGGATTTAGCTTAGAGATGATAGCAGATACCATGGAAGGACTTATATGTATATTACTCAATAGATACTCATTTCTAAGTGGAAAGTTAGGCAAAGATATTCCAGATAAGTTATAAGATACACTTATTATACAGTTTAGAAAGAAAGTTAGGCAAAGATAATGCAGGTAAGATACATTTATTATGCAGCTTAGAGAGAAAGTTAGGCAAAGATATTCCAGATAAATTATAAGATACACTTATACATTTTAGAGAGAAAGTTAGGCAAAACAATTCCAGATAAATTATAAGATACACTTATTATACACTTTAGAAAGAAAGTTAGGCAGAGATAATCCAGATAAGACACATTTATTATGCAGTTTAGAGAGAAAGTTAGGCAAAGATATTCCAGATAAATTATAATATACGCTTATACATTTTAGAGAGAAAGTTAGGCAAAACAATTCCAGATAAATTATAAGATACACTTATTATACACTTTAGAAAGAAAGTTAGGCAGAGATAATCCAGATAAGACACATTTATTATGCAGTTTAGAGAGAAAGTTAGGCAAAGATATTCCAGATAAATTATAAGATACACTTATACATTTTAGAGAGAAAGTTAGGCAAAACTATTCCAGATAAATTATAAGATACACTTAACCTTATAAATAAAATATAACCGTACGTTCTATGTTGGCAGTTTCTTCTCTTGCACTTCTCGCTTATGGAACTCTCTTCTGGCTTATTACTTTTGAGTCAACAATGATTTACAAAAATTTAAATATAATGTCAATCGTTCTCTGCTTAATTCATGTTCTTTTATTTTTCTCTTTCCTTAATAACGTTTTTTTTTCTTTTTCTCTTATCTTTTGCACTCAGTCTTAGTGGCTTCATTGCCTTGTTTGGGGTTAAATAATTTTAAAGAAAGAAAGGAATCATTATCATTTGACTGTCTTAGATTCATCAACTATATACAATGAATGCGTTCCGTTTTACACAATCAATAACAGTGCAGCTATCCGTATTACAGTCAACATTGATCATTAAAGATTTAAATGCAGTGTCTGTCGTTATTTTCTGTCTTCTTAATTCCTGCCCATTTATAGTTATCTCCCCTTAATAATGTTTTCTTTTTCTTATATTCTCTCGCACTCGTTAACCCTATTAAATCTTAGTGACTTTCTTGCCAGCTTCGAGTAAAATGATTAACAAAAAACTTTTTACTAATCCTTTCAGATAGAAAATATCGAATTTGCTAATGAATAATAAATGAATAATCTAGAGTGAATACGTAATAATTTATTTATACAGATTTTATGAATTTCATTTCATTTATTGATACAAATCTTATTATTACTTCCATTCCTTTAATTCATAATGCTTTCACTATTATTTTCATTTCATTTATTTATAAAGTTTTCTCATTGAAAAAAAAATTGCAAAGAACCGTCAACAAGAAAGTATAGTCATCAGTTCAGTTCATGTGCCATGCGTGATATATGCTTAGGCGATCATGTATCTTTCGATATATGATTCACGAGGAAGTTTTTTCCCTCAGTAGGTTGCCATTTCTTTCTGTAGTAGATCAGTTTCCATCCATGACTATAGAACCCCGTTTGTCCTGCTATTTACTCATAGTTGAGGAGAGAAGAAGAGGATTCATATCTTTCCCAACAGTATTAGCCTGTAAGTGAATGTAATGGATTCGACTGGAATTCGAACTCGGTTCAATCCGAGCCGCTATCCATTACTCCACATGAGAAAAATACTCAAGATGAGAGTATCAAATTGGATATGTCAACATCAAGCAGACAAAGAATGTCAAGTAACTGGAGAACATTTTAACAGTGGATAGAAAATACGACACCGAGTTCCGAAGTACGCATGTTACTAGCAAAAGAGGCATTCCAAAAGCTAAACAAGATGCTTGGAAACGGAAAAAAATCGTTAGAAACAAAGAAGACTGGATTGCTATGTGTTGTTGTGTTATCCATGCTATTACAGGGCAGTGAATGCTGGACAATCGCGCAACAGATCTGGAGACAGCAAAAATGAGGCTCTACAGAAGGATACTGAGAAATTTCCGGAATGATTTTCGTTCTGTTTAATTTAAGAGTTATCCTAAAATTTATCAAGAGACATTATCAAATGTTATCTAAGCTTCGATATCGGAATGTATTCAACGTATCGCGATCACAATATTCAGTCTTCCTTTTTTCCTTCATAGTAATAAAAAAAAACACTCACATACAATTAAGGCACAAAACAATAGGCACCAGATAAAATTTTCCGCATTAACAACTTGACAAATTCACATTTGTGTCTTATTACTGAAGATCACTTTCAACTGTTGTAAACAGTCTCTTCCACTATATTCTTGCGATGTGTCTATTTAGGATATCGGTGATCATGATTCTCCACAGCTTCCTGTCATTTGTTGCCCTCAGAAATGCACTTTTTTATTATCCCTATTTCTCTTTAGGCAACTTGTTCCTCCTCTGACAGACTAGCCATATAAAATATGTCCTCAACTCCTTCGTTTTGGAGTTATTAAATTTAAAGAAAGTTTATGATAGATGCCGCTAAGTTGTCATTGAGACTAGGTTACATTTGTCATTCGTGTACATTTGTGACTAGTCTGTCTTAAACGTTTAACGTGTGTAGTAGTGAGTTAACTGATAAGGGTTCCGTTTGACCATGGTAGGATATTCATATAGTGAGCAGGCAGATATGATTTTTATATACGGCCGCGCGAATGGTAATGGACACGAGGCTGTACGGCTGTATGAGATTGCGTTTCCAGACTGAAGACAACCCAATCATCCAACCTTTGCTGCTGTTTATCGTCGCGTTGCTGAGACAAGATCCGTGTCACCCCAAACTATGGATCGAGAAAGACCGAGATCCTCCTGACCGCAAAAAACACATTCTACAGGCTGTCGAAAACGATCGAGAACACTTCAAGTGGCCCTAGCATGTCGTACATCTCATAGAACCGCATGGAGAGTACTTCAAGGCCAGCTCCTGTATCCATATTATTTGCAATATGTGCTGGATCTTTCAATGTCTTTTCTCTTACCACGGGAGAACTTTTGCTGATGGTTTATTGCGAAAACTGCCGATCTTTGTTTCTTCAAACTTGTTTACATTTTACTTTGTTTTGGTGTCAGGAATTCGCCCCCCCCCAAGTTTGTAAAAGTACTTTTAGATTGTATCTTGGATTGTACATTTAACTGCGGCTATCGTAAACTTTAAACTTTATAACTCAATAAAGGAGGATTGGCGGTACATTGAAGCACATTTTCAATCATTTCACCCAAAGCAAGGCAACAAAGCCGCTAAGACGAAGGGGTTACTAAGTGGGAAAGAATAAAAGAAAAAAATCATTATGGAGTGTGGACAATAAAAGAATGGTTATTAAGAAGACAGAAGATAACGATTGATATTGCACTTAGATTTTTGAAGATCAAAATTGACTGGAAAGCAAGAAGCCGGAAAAGAAACGGAAGTGCGAGAAAAGAAACTGTTAGGATAGAACTTACGGTGACATCTAGTCGTTTCAACTATAAAACAATGATACCCTGTTGCCAATATAGTACTGCGCTTAAATTCATAAAGTCTACCGTGGAGGAAAGTTCATCAGAAGAATTACCATGAAAGAATTTATAGAAAAGTCACAGGGGAGTCATGATACACGATGAGGAAGGAACTGAAGCCGAGTTGCCAAGTCAGAACGAATGACACTGTCGTTTCTTCTTAAGAGTCTTTAAATATATAGCAGAATCACCTGTCCATATGTGGCATTAATATTCAAAGTATGGGTGAAAGGTAGATGTATAAATGTTTAAGATAGATCCGGGCGAGAAAATTGTCTAGCACGACACCAGAAACCAATTTTCCGAGCGCGTCAGTTTTGCTGGCAATAGATTACTAGACACCCCCCCCTTAGATGTCTAATAGAAGTGAGGAACATTTATTTATATTTTTTTCAGGGAACTTTCCTACTCACTTTAGCTTAAAGCTCATTCAGGAAACAGTAACTATTATCGTCGGTTCAAGTTTAAGTTTGCACTCTTTTCTGATTGTATTGTTTAAAAAGTAGTATTCAGTTAATCTTTATTCTTCTTCTCAGAAGTTATCATGTTACATTATTTGATAAAGGGTTTCTTTATTATTTTTTTTATTTCTTTTAAGCATTTCACCCCAAGCAAGGCGGGGGTGCCACTAGCACGCAAGGTTACAGAGGGTGAGAGCAAGAGTAAGGAGGCATGTTTGAGGAAAGAAGAGAAGAGAAGGGCGGGGAACAAAATCAAGGCATCAGAAGATGTCGATTGACATTACACTTGAATATTTGAAGATTATAGCTATCAGTGAAGCAAGTAAGAGGAAACGACGAGAAGTGCGAGAGAAGTTGTTGTTGGAGTAGAAGAGACGGCTACATTTAAACGTTTCGATAGTGAAAGGGTGGGACCGAGATACCAACCTAGTAGTACGCTTAAATTCATGCAGTCTCGTCGGAGCAGTTGCCCTGAAAGTACTTGTAGAAGACACAGAGAGAAGCCAGGGCACGTCTATGAGAAAGTGACTGTAGACGAGTTACCAGGTCAGGACTCATCACATTGCATATTTCTGGATTTTGTTGAGGACCTGAAGACGTACAGCGGGGGCACCAGACCATATATGGCAGCAGTATTCCATGTAAGGACGAATAGTTGATTTGTAGATTTGAAGGATAGAGTCAGGCGAGAAAAACTTTCAGGCACGACACAGAGAACCAACTTTCCTTGCGGTAGATGAAGCTATTGATTCAAGAGAATAAACTCTAAATGTTTTATTCTTTAAATGATTTTACAACGCCAATGTTATTAAGATCTCCCTGTTTATTGAATATTGATCAAAATTCTGACTAACCCCAATTATTAAGATCCACCCTTCTAGTAGGCACCTAAGTGTGTGTGTGTGTTTTTGTGATTTTTAGCTATACCGAGAGAGCCGAATCAAAGATTCATATAATAAAACAAGAACGTTTAGAAGTGTTTCCCTTTTGCTGTCGAGCAGTATTTTTTGTTTCTGATAGTGATTTGCGGGCCCAATTTAATATTTGTATATTTGTCTAATTTTCTTCTTTTTTTTTTCCTTTTCATTTTATTTTTTAGTTACGGATCTATTTCCCAGATTTCTAATAAGTAGCCAAACCAGATTTATATATTCTTTCTCGTTCGTAACTAACCTTCAAAAAATAAAGCGTGAAACATGTTCTGAAGTTTATACTTACCTTTAAGCCTTTCACCTTCGATGCCGAGTGGTAAAATGAATCGGTTTTACATACAATAAAAATCAATACAATTCCTGTTTACGGACGAGGGTCACCGTGAAAACACCATAATTGATTCCAATCATATAGAAGAACATAAATTATTCGGCGATGTTCCTCATAGATAAGTACACATTTTTGAGCGTTTTTTTTTTTTTGTGACAGATTGCTATGAACGCTTATTATTTTCAAACGACACTCGACTGGTTTTAATTCGTATGTCCCACTCATTAAGAATTTCAAGGGTCGTGATAGCAAATTTGCCGAGCTTGATGAAAAAAAAATATGACGTTGGGACTTTTCTCGAATTTTGGCAACTGTCGTAAAGATCGCAGGACTTTTTCAAATAAAACGTTTCAACTGAATGCCTTCAAAAAATATAATTTTTTTCAATAAAAATTTTTTTTTACTCTACTTTTTCACGAAGTCGGACTTTTCATTTATCGCCATCTCAACCACTTTGAAGCATTTCGTCATTGACAAAACACAGATATTGCCATATGGTACCACTAGAGCAAGTGAAATCAATCTACCAGAACAAATAGTTATAGACATTGCCGATGTTACAGACAAAAAAAAATCACTTAACGTATTATGATATGTCAGAATGATTCCTGAAATTATAAATATGTCTTATTTCGATAAACTTAAATGGCCAGATGCCTTAAACTTGATTTAGTAGACGTACTTAGAATAATGAAATCAATTGAAGATATCCGTTTCGAGAAATATGTTATTAAAAGCCAGTATAAATCCACCAGAGAAGATCCACTAAAAATTCAGCCATTGCTCTATCGACTGAAGATACAAAATTATTTTTCACAGTAGCTAGTGAATGAGCTGGACACACTCTCTCTTTCGGCAGTCAAGGCCAATACTTTAAATATCTTCAAAAAGGAGATCAAAGTATATTTTAAATATATTGGAAGAAGATTACTGTATATGTATCCAATGTGCCTTTTCAACTATTTTAAATACTTTTCTAGTTCAATATTTCAATTATTCCTGCTTTCTCTATGTTGCCGGCGCTCTTTGCTATATCTTGTACCATGGGTTTTCCTATTTTGGCCGAATGGCTGATGGATTAATATTAACAAATATTAAATAATAAATATTTAATAATAAATATTAATAAATAAATAATAAATAATTGTGGAACCATCAAGCAAGCTTATAATCCAGCAAAATTTACAGTTTCATATTTATAGTTTTATTTTGAATGTGTTTTTTAGCATTTTCATATACGTTATTTGGCTAATACAATTTTTCACTAAATATTTACACATGGCTTGGTTAAAAATGAATTCCTTAATCACAACAAATTTAATACTAGAAGTTCAAAGAGTGTACCAAAATGAGCAGAAAAGTTTCAGAATTCCAGATCTATTCACCAGCTACTTTCCTTTCTTCCCAATCTAAGTTGGTTATTACCCCACTTGTCTATTGAAGAACTTCTGCTAATAACTACTAAAGCAGTATATAGAAATGGTGCCCAGTCTCATTTCTCTTTTTGCTAGAGGATGCCTTAAAAATAGAACATCTCTTCCCAGACCCAGTGACATTTAGTCCCAGTGAACCACATAGTGTTTCAGAAATATATCACTAAAAGCCAGTATAAATCCACCAGAGAAGATCCACTAAAAATTCAGCCATTGCCCTATCGACTGAACATACAAAATTATTTTTCACAGTAGATAGTGAATGAGTTGGACACACTCTGTCTTTTAACAGTCAAGGCCAATACTTTAGATATCTTCAAAAAGTAGATCAAAGTATATTTTGAATATATTGGCAGAAACATGTTTCCAATGTGCCTCTTTAGCCGTTTTAAATCATTTTTTAATTCAATATTTCTATTATTCCTGTTTTCTGGATGTTGCCGGTGCTCTTTGCTATATCTTGTGCCTTCCATGGGTTTTCCTATTTTGACCGATGGGTTAATAATAAATAAATAATTATATTTTTCTAGTTTTACTTTTTTTATCGCAAAATCTTTTCAGTAGTTGCGCTGTTCTGCCTTGAATAGATGTCAATTGTATTTCGAAATGTTGAAGATGTTTTTGAAGGGAGATATGTTTCCCCATGCAATTTATTCATCTCAGATGACCAAAACAAATAACTTGCTTGCACCACCGTGAAAGATGATACTAAGATCTTGACTGCAGTGTGTAGGTCAAGTCTGGTTCAAAGGCAGAAAATTGACTAGAAAAGACCAAGGTGAGGGTCGAACTGACAGAGGTCCACCCCACAATGCTGCTGTTATCTTTTGGTAAAACATGAAATTGTATTTCTTGTATACTTTACATACGCTTATTAAAAATACTGGCGGGTCGTAAGTGATACATTCTTTGACAGATAGGATAGGGATCATATGAAATGTGACTGCGGGTTGTAATTGGCCTCCGGGTATGCCTGGTCTAAGCTGTCAGTGTTAGACAACCGTTTTCCCAGTACAATTATTAAAAAAAATGGCTTCAAGCGAATAAATATTGTAGGACATAAAGAAGACAATAATTCGTTAGATCTTATAAATTACAAAATCACAAAAAGCTTATTTTCATGAAAAGATGTTTTAAGAGAAAGAAAAAAAATCACAATTATGTCAATAAATGCCGAATATATCCTATTTGGAAACAACTAATTTATCATTAAAATTATCATAATGTATTGTAAATGTATTTATTATAAGAATGCATTGTAAATGATTTTACTATAAGAATGGATTATAAATGATTTTAGTATAAGAATGCGTTATAAGTGATTTTACGATAAGAATGCATTGTATACGATGTTACTATAAGAATGTATTATGAACGACTTTATTAGAAGAATGCATTGCAGACAATTTTATTATAAGAATGTATTGTAAACAATTTTAATATAAGAAATTATTGTAAATGATTTTACTATAAGTATGCATTGTAAATGATTTTACTATAAGATTGTATTGTGAACAACTTGATTCTTAGAGTTCATTGTAAATGACTTTACTATAGGAATGCATTGTAAACATTTTACTATAAGAATATTGTAAAGGATTTTACTATAAGAATGCATTGTAAACATTTTACTATAAGAAAGTATTGTAAACAACTTTATTCTCAGAATTCATTGTAAAGAAGCTTCTTCTTCGGATTTTAGATCGCTTATCATTTGAATTTAGCTCAACTTTCGTTTCATCGGAGAAGAGAACATTATTCCAGTCTTCTACGGTGAAATTTTTGTAATAGTGAGCCCATAATAGTGAGTCTCTTGGCTCTGTTGGCTTTGCTTATTAGGGGCTTAAACCTTCGTGTACAAGATTTGTAGCCTTGTTCTAACAGCCACCGACGGATTGTTGAAGAGGCAAGACTAACACCTTGCTCTTCGCCTAGACTGGCTGCAATTTCTTGGCTAGTTATAGTCCTATTCTTCGCAACTTTTCTCTTGATTACCCTGCCAGTTCTATCATCAATCTTTTTCTTTCGTCCCATTGTTTCTTTCCTTGGAGAAGGAGTGGCATCATTAAAGCACTCGACAGACAGTTGATTGCGAGGTTATAGCAATTTCTGCAATTTCTCTCGTAGACTTGCCTGCTTTTGAGAGGGCAATAATAGATGCCTTAAGTGGTTCTGAGTGGCTATTTCAAGCTGTTTTTATACTGTATGAGGATTTCTGGAATTTAATTTAAGCTTTTCTAGAATTCTCTAGAATATTGTTCTGAGTGTATTGTAAAATAGTTTTCAATATTTTGTCAAAAGTTCTTTAAATTTACAAGTTTAATCATTTGAATGCAATATATGAGATCACTTTTTTTGCACAGAGTTTTTTCCTGAATCTCACTTATATCCAAAATTATAATTATCAATAGAATACCTTAGGGTGAATAAACTTTTTTCCTAGGTGGTCGGGAAGGGTCTTTATATTAGTAAGATTAAAAATTATTTTAACGCCAAAACCAATAGACAAAAAAATATTTTTTTAGTAAAAGAAATCAGGTGAGTCACTTTTATCGAACAGCACTGTATATATACACAAGTATAGGGTGACATTTTTGTAGTGATATTATAATATGCATATGTTATAATTTTGAATATATATATATATATATATATATATATATATATATATATAAGTGGACATACAGTCTGTTTCATGCTATATGCAATCTGTTTCATGCTATATGCAATCGTCAGGCCATCGTGGCAATCGTCATTGCATATAGCATGAAACAGACTGTCGCCTCTAAGTATTGACTTCTATGTTCACTTTTATATTTATACACGCTCTATCTCTGATATTGAGCACTTTATTCCATAAATATAGCACACCTTAAAACTATATTTCTTTATATATATATATATATATATATATATATATATATATATATATATATATATATATAATAAAAAAGGCTTAAATACTAATATTAGTGTTTAAACCTTTTATTATACCCTTACTCTGTCCCGGACATTGAGTCCTACCTGTATTCTATCCTCTTGGATTTATTTTTTATACAAATATATATGTATGTGTATGTATGTATGTATATATATATTTATATATATTTTAGATATATGATTGCATATGTATGTGTATATTTACCACTAATATTATCTATCTATCTATCGATCTCTCTCTCTCTCTCTCTCTCTCTCTCTCTCTATATATATATATATATATATATATATATATATATATATATATATATATATATATATATATATACAAAAGGTGGACATTGAGGTCAACACCGAACTTTTTTATGCTTGAATACATTTTTCAAGTTTGAAGATCGCCTTTGTGCATGAAACAGACTATCGCTGAACGATGATGACCTCAATGTTCACTTTTCCAGTAAAAATAACAACTGTGTGCACATCTGCTCTATTCCTGATATTGAGCACATTTAACCATAAATATAGCATGCCGTAAAACTATATTTTTATCACACACACACACACACACACACACACACACACACACACACACACACACACACACACATCTATATATAGATTCCTTCTCAGAGTTATTTGGTTATTATATCTTATACTTATTATCTTAACTATTAACATTACAGAAATTCTTTATCTCTGTTTTCGCCGACTGTCATATATATTAGATTACCAATTTGATGGCAGACCCAGTACGAACGCACACAAACACATGTGCACACTATTAGATGAACATATATATATATATATATATATATATATATATATATATATATATATGTGTGTGTGTGTACACGTATACACACACACATATATATAAGCTTAGATAGGATTAAAACCTGTATCAATATGGTGATTTCCTTTCGTCTTTCAATGATAATGTTATTAAGCTTATCATATAATATGAAAGGAACTTACTTAAAATAAATAGACAAAACTTGTCTGTATTATTTAATGAAACGTCCATCAATGAATATATATATATATATATATATATATATATATATATATATATATATATATACATATATACACTCTACGTCCTGAAAAGAAAAACACTTTTTTCGAACACAAGATAAATTAAATAATAAGCTTAATCACAGTACATTTTCCCATCGTCTTTAATGAAACATGTAGAAATGAGGGCTTGCTGTCTAAATACAATATATATATATATATATATATATATATATATATATATATATATATATATACATATTTGGGAAAGCGATATATAATTTTATATATATTATATATCAAAATCTATTTTAGGGAAAATCATTGAGAAATGGGAAAAATTTTCGTATGACGGATTTCGTAAAAACATTGAAAGTAATTTTAAGCTCCTCCAATATCCTAATTATTTCATATAGAATGCGAAACGAAAGGCTCTAAAATACTTCAAAATAGAAGAGTTGATCAATCTGACAAGGCCAACGAAACAAAATATATTGTTCTACTCAGCTCCATCACAATTACAATTGAAAAAAATGATCTCAGCTGAACGTAAAATTTGTTAAAACTACTTCTAAAACAATAAAAGATTTAATTAATAAAAAACAAAATAATAAGCAAAAACTTCAAGAAGAAATTTTCTGTATCGACTGGAATAATTGCCATAAGGAATACACAGGGCAAACCCTAAGGAATTTGAATAATAGATTATATGAACAGAAATGGGAGTCTTTTACAAAGCTTCACACTGAATGTATTAGACATTCAACGTCTGTCCATAGTTTTGAGTTAGGCGTACTAATTTAATCAAAATAGAAGGCAATTTACTAAAACCCGAGTGTACAGAAAGTGCTTTAATCGTTAGATCATAAAGTTACCCCCAGTTACTTACAACATAACATTTTTCTTGGCAGACTTTCTTTTACCACAATGTGGGATATTGAGTAACAAAAGAGATAAAAAAACAAAAACAAAAAGAAACCAAATGAAATCAGCTAGACTATATACCAAAAATATATATTTGAAAAAAAAAAAAAATTAAGTTTAAAATGCTATGTTCTCTTTCCTTCAAGCACATGTGTAGTCACATGCACGTTAACATAATTTTAGTTCTGATGAAGTCCTGAAGGATGAAACGTGTCACACGAACATTTTTTCAACTTTTTGGGGGTATTTTTTTACAGTTTTAAGTCGTTTCACTTATTCTATACTAATAAGCATATATATATATATATATATATATATATATATATATATATATATATATATATATATATATATATATATATAAAATATGCTCTTAAGGTGTGCTATGTTTATGGGATAAAGTGCTCAATATCAGAGATAGAGTGTGTAAATATAAAAATAAACATTTTGTCAAGACTTAGAGGCGACAGTCTGTTTCGTAGCCTGACGATTGCGTCTAGCATGAAACAGACTGTCGCCTCTAAGTCTTGACTTCAATGTTCACTTATATATATATATATATATATATATATATATATATATATATTTAAAATCATAAAAAGAACAATGAGATTTATAATTAAGAGTTCTTAGCATTTATTTAAAAAATCAGTCCTCGATACAATCGTAGAGCATAATATTATAATTGCTCATTTAAAAATATATAATCATCGCAACACCAGGATTCCTAATGTTTCAAAAGTGAAAGTTCAATTCAAATTCAATCTTAAAAATTAAACTTAAAATACAAAGTTCCGTTCCATTATCAAGCGATGCTAAGAATAACTTTTTAGAAATTAAATTATCTAATTTATAAGTGCAGACAAATTTGCTATTTTGAGATGCTGTGGTTAAGGAAAATTCAATCTTTGTTTTTATTTTAGGAGTGTTGAGATTTAACTTATTTAGAAAAGTCATGTATCTAATGTATTGTAGCTATCAAGTCGGTCAAGTGAAGGTGGGTGCTAGGGTATCTGTCTATTGATACAAACCATTTCCCATATAAACTGTGTCTCTTACTTTGTAATCCTCTACCTCGTGGGTCTCTTGAGCCTTGTAAAACAGAAAATGAAAATCATCCGCCAAAGACTGAATGTAAAAAATGCATGAAACCCAGAGATCGGATTCATATATAATTGAATCATATTATTCTACTAATACTACCAATATATATATATATATATATATATATATATATATATATATAATCTTTTAAGAGAGGGTGAGGAGAGTGAGAGAGAGGAAGAGAGCGAGTGAGTTTTTCGGTAGTCATCCTTTTATCTATTATCATTCTTTTCCCGCTGTCTTACATATTCATCGAATAGCTTAACTACTCGCCTCCCCGAATCTTATGGTAATTTCATTTCACTCTATCGATCTAAGTATCCTTTTAATCAGACGTTCGAAACACAGCTAGTTGCTCGTGAAGCTAAATCCACAACGTCTGAACTAATGATGCAAGTCAATGTTTTTGCAATAAAATTCTTATTTAGCCGATGTTGGTCAACATTTCAGGATGTGCCAATATGAAAATCGAGATAGAAATGAATACATCTAAAAGACAATATTAATAAATTGAAATAACAAAATAGGAAAAAAAATAAGGGCTAGTTATGAAGGCGTTTCGTTCTCGTTTTGCTTTTGATGAAATTCCTGAAAGAACGAAAGGCATTGTAGAAATAAGTTTTCCTATTCCAATTATAAAAAATTATAATAAATTATTTTGCGGATGTCAGATTTCATGATGCTAAATGCAGAACAAATTTTTATTTTTATATCTATCTATCTAAATAAATAAACGGCATATTCTGTCTGTCCGTCCATGTATCTGATATCCTTTTAACTCAGGCCACACTTAGACATATTATCCCTTTCTGGAGTCAAGATGATCTCAGGATTGAAAATCTGCCCTTGATCTGGTGCATGAACATTCAGCATTGGGATTTGTGTCTGGATGAGGAGGGAACAGTTAAAAATTCAAATTTTAAAATAACTGAAAAAAATTAGTTATTTTAAAAGTTTTTTTTTAATTCATATTTAGTCTAAAATTAAAAAAAAGTCTAATGTAGCATAAAAACTTTGTGAATTTAACTTTTTTTGCTTTAAATTCTGTTTAAAAATATCTCCAAAATTTTGTGAATTGAGGAAATTAATTTTATTTCTTCAAAATGCGAAGGAATCAGATTGATAGGTTTCGTGACGTGAGGTTTTGAAGTTCCGCAGAGTTCGTGATTTGAAGAACTCAATACAATTGAACTCAATTGAAGAACTCAATTCCTGAAGTGGAATTTCGGCCTAAAGCGGACTTCCGTTCCAGTCGGTCTTTTGGCCGCAATTGCACTTATAGCCCGAATCAGAGTTAAGTGAGGTTTTCATGTCCGAATAGTGAATTGAGAAATTCAAAGTTATCTCTTTAAAGTTATCCTTGGTGTTTTGTAAGTTCGATCAGAGGTCCCTTTAGTTTGGGGCCATAGTCCCAATTAGCCCTCCACAGCATCTAGCTTAAAAATCCATATAAAAATACAGTAGAATCACTGACAACCGGACTAAGAAGACCTTCCGGATATGAGGAATTGGTTACAAAGCCCGGATATGAGGGGTTATATTTAGATTAAAATAAAGGAACTGAAATCAGATTTAACATTTATTTTCAGTGTTCCATAGTAAACAAAATAAGCTAATAGTGAGTAAAATATAACGGAAATGATTTTAAGGAAAAAAAATAATTTATGAAATGTTAATGAAAATTCATTAAATTAAGTATGCCACGTCCGCAAAACAAATAATGTAACGATGACTTTTTAATCGCTGTCTTTAAGTCCGTCTGATACATCCGACGAAGTAAAACTGGAATCTGATCTCGAAAATAACCCCCAATCGGTTGTTAACTGGGGCAAGCAATGGCCTTTTTTATCTGAATGTAGATATTATTTAAAGTTTTGTCTTTGTTTAAATACTGAATGTTTTTTTTATGTTAATTGATTAATACTAGTAAAGGAATTTTAATATCTAATTTTTTAATAGTCTGCATATTTTTAATTGTCTGCATATTTAAAGTCCACTAGTTGTTGCCTTATAAGCAAGTTATTGTCGGAGCATTCCTTTCCATTTACTTCTCGCAGGTTGGTACAAACGATCTACATCACCTTTGGGGTGATTCTTTTTGTGAACGATGAGAATTTTTCTTGAGTTTTCTATCTATACACCGCACTTATTCAATATTTTTACTTATTATATTAAAAGAAATTGTAATAACAGATATTGCTAAGGTATAGATTCAAACTTATTTTGTACACTTAACTTAATTTTGTTTGTCTCTCGTGTTTTTTATTTAATTTTTTCTCTCATTCTTTCTTTCTTCTTATTTTGTGAAATTGCAAAAGGTTGTTCTTTGAAAGTCTTTATTTTTTGTCAAGTCTCCAATTCATCTGGCGTTCTTTTAGGAATCCTCGAGACTGGTCCAAACAATTACGAATGGCATAATACGTCACTAACTTTTTACACAGTTTTTGTAATTTTTTGGGAAAGTCCAGATATTTACCCGAATTATTATTTTCTTCTATTTTCAGCTCTGGTTTGATGGAACAGTCACCGGCTTTCACAATTTAACATATTCTTTGTTTACGATGAGGAAATCTGGTTACGTGACCTCTGTTCAACTTCAATTTTTTAAAGTTATTCATTCCATAGCAGCAACAAACGAAATGTTGTCTAAAATGTGTCGTTATATATATACAGGGTGCGATGGATAGATTATCACCATTTTATATTTTGAATTAAGAGCATGCGCGTTGATGGTTTTTGATTTTGTCGTCTGCACGACTTCGAAGGAGGCTGGAGCGTACAACGGCCGAAACGTCGTGAATATGGCAAAATAAATGTGGGCAACAGTCCAAACAATATATATATATATATATATATATATATATATATATATATATATATATATATATATATATAGTGCGGATAGCCGCTCGGATTGAGGAATCGGAGAGCCGAGTTCGAATTCCTTTCACTTACATGCTAATACCCTTGGGAAAGCTAATAACTCTCTTCTCTCTCTGGCTATGGGTAATTAGCAGGACAGACTGGGTTCTATAGCCTTGGATGGCAACTGGTCTAGGAGAAGGACGGCTCTGAATTCAAAAACCTGGAGAGGGTTTTTTGGTTACCTTGTAGCATGTAGCGCGCCAGGTCTCTGTATTCAGCTCTTCAAAAAGTGTGGTTGGTTCTGCACAAAGGTTTCACCCCTATAATTAATATATGCTGGTGTCTGGGCTGTCGGTTCCTAGGAATTGAGCTGTTTGATTCTCATACGTTGAATACGACTGGAGAGTCCATTATATATATAAACTATCTGTCTATATTTCTGAGATGATGTATTATGTACAATATTTACATTATTCGGACTATTGTCTTCATCTTTGTCGCCATATTTATTACAACATTTCGGCCGTTGTACGCTCCGGCCTTCTTCAGGTGGTTGGAATGTCGAACTGAACCCTTTATTTCACTGAATGGTGTAGACTGTTCTAGTTCTACGTGCCATGTTTAATGGATGTCAGTTATCAGTTATCTCCTGTTAATTTTCCCTCTGAAAGTTGTTCACTGGCTTAACCGGGTATTGAACTCACACACTTTCGGTTCTGTCACTGGATCTAACCAACGCCTTTATTCACTGTGCCATGTGTCCTTGACTAGAACAGTCTACCCCAGTGAACGAAATAAAGGGTTCAGTTCGACATTCCAATCACTTGAAGAAGGCCGGAGCGTAGTACGAATAATGTAAATAATGTACATACCTCATCTCAGAAATATAGACAGAAGTTGTTGTATGTCGGATGATTGATTAATTAATTTGTTTTCTTCGGCTTGTCAACCATTTGCACGTTATGTCAAGCCTGAAAATATTTTTTAGATTCTAAATTAAAAAAAATACAATAAAGGTTCAGTGATACAAATTTTAATAATTAACCCATAGCTGGCGGCGAAGAGGTGGATTCGTGCCTTTGCCAATGGTATTTGCGCGTAAGTGAATATAAAGAAACCAGCGGAATTGTAGCTTGGCTTTTTGATTAAGAATTCCAAGTCATTGTTCATTACACCACCCGCACATCGAAGCTTACATCACCTGGTATTCCCAAGTGGTCACCCATCTAGGTGCTGATCAGGATCGACGTTGCTTATCTTCGGTGACCTTTTGCTGTAAGTCCGGATCGTAATTGTTTTTGTTTTTTCTATTTTTTTTTTAGCTTTGTTCAAGTACTTTCGGCTTGTCTCAGTTATTAGCAAGAACTGGGTGCAGTCAGTGTATAAGAATTTGCTTTTCTTTTTTCTTTTTATTTAGTTTAGCATAAATACTTTCGACTCAGTTATTAGCAAGAATTTGGTGTTGTCAGTGTATAAGAATTTGCTTTTCTCTTTTCTTCTTTTTACTTTTGTTCAACTACTTTCGGCTCTCTCAGTTATTAGCAAGAATTGAGTGTAGTCAGTGTATAAAAATTTGCTTTTCTTTTTTTTACTTTTGTTCGACTACATTCGACTGTCTCAGTTATTAGCAAGAATTTGGTGTTGTCAGTGTATAAAATTTGCTTTTTTTCTTCTTTTCTAGATTTGTTCAATTACTTTTGACTGTCTCAGTTATTAGCATAAATTGGGTGTAGTCAGTGTATAAAAATTTGCTTTTCTTTTTTTTTAGTTTTGTTCAACTACTTTCGGCTGTCCCAGGTATTAGCAAGAATTTGGTGTTGTCAGTGTAGAAGAATTTACTTTCCTTCTTTTTACTTTTGTTCAACTACTTTCGGCTGTCTCAGTTATTAGCAAGAATTTGGTGTTGTCAGTGTAGAAGAATTTACTTTTCTTTCTTCTTTTTTAGATTTGTTCAACTACTTTCGACTGTCTCAGTTATTAGCAAGAATTGGGTGTAGTCAGTGTATAAGAATTTGCTTTTCTTTTTTCTTGTTTTTACTTTTGTTCAACTACTTTCGACTGTCTCAGTTATTAGCAAGAATTGAGTGTTGTTAGTGTATAAAAATTTGATTTTCATTTTTTAATTTTTTTTCAACAACTTTCGGCTGTCTCAGTTATTAGCAAGAATTGAGTATTGTAAGTGTATAAATATTTGTTGACTATCACCGTGTTCTTGGAATCAGTTTAAAGTGAAGTCTTATGTAACTGTAAAACACAGAATATGTATTTGAATAATTATATGTGTTGTTGCATCTTCTATGGAGAATGATATTTTATTTAATGCTGGTTGTTTATTTTGTATTAGTATGGCTTTTAGTATTTTGAGGCTTTCTTTGCAAGTCTTCACTTCTGTAATAATATTGAATGTTATCTACTAACATTTCTCCATTCTTGATAATTGTATTTTGGTTGGTTGTGATCTGATGATCGATATGGGAGTAAATTGCATTAACCGTGTGGATAGTTCTCTTATTTTTCTATTACGTATATTTAGGGATGCGTAGACATTTTATATTTATTTTATTTCCGTTTGCATCTTCTTTCATTATATACCAGTTCATTATCTATCTATCTATCTATCTATCTATCTATGTATCTATCTATCTATCTCATTTTGCTCATATCTATCTATCTATCTATCTCATTTTGCTCATATCTATCTATCTATCTATCTATCTATCTATCTATCTATCTATCTATCTATCTAGCTAGCTAGCTAGATAGATAGATAGATAGATAGATAGCTATGTCAGTCTGTTCGTATCTATCTATCTATCATTTTCTTTCTTCCTTTGTTTCTTTCTTTCGTTCTTTCTTTCATTCATTCTTTCTTTCCATGTCAGTTTGTCCATTATCTATCTATCTATCTATCTATCTATCTCATTTTGCTCATATCTATCTATCTATCTATCTATCTATCTATCTATCTAGCTAGCTAGCTAGCTAGATAGATAGATAGATAGATAGATAGCTAGATAGATAGATAGATAGCTATGTCAGTATGTTCGTATCTATCTATCTATCTATCTATCTATCTATCTATCTATCTATCTTCTTCCTTTCTTCCTTTCTTTCTTTCTTTCCTTCTTTCTTTCTTTTCTCTATGTCAGGTTGTTCATTATCTATCTATCTATCTATCTATCTATCTATCTATCTATCTATCTATCTATCTCTGTTCATATCAATCTATGTATCTATCTATGTATCTATCTATGACAGATTGTTCATATTTATCTTTCTATTTATCTATCTATATATCTATATGTATAACAATCTATCTCATTTTTTTTTAAAGTTTTCAGAAAAGCTTTAATTTGAGTAGGTAACATACTTGAGTAAGTTTTGTGATCTACGATTTAAAAAAAAAGAAAGAAAGGAAAAAGATCTATTAGAATATTATCTGAAGAATTATTATAACACTTCAGTACTAATTAGAACATTCCTGGCAATTCCTATCTGGTGCTTTAGGAATGTACAACGTGGAAGATGTATCCTTAATCTCCAGACTTCTAAGATATCCGTTCTTCACTAGTGAGGCAGATTTTGTTTTAGCAAATACCCAGACGTCAGGTTAATTACGATTGCAATCGCATTCAATGTACCTTTTGCAGATGAGTAAGTAACGAGGAAATATATGTACAAAATTAAAAAAAAAAAAAAAAAGGAGCAAACATGGGGACTGTTGTTACCGTAACGGAGCAAAAGTATGATGTAAAGGTCAACCTGTGCCACTTTGACCTTGGACTTTATTGCGCATGCGCACTCACTTATATCTTTCTCCTTCACTTCCGTTGTTTATAACAGTGCTTGGAAGGAAAGTGTGTAGTGTGGTCTTCTCACCACACCAGTATGAGGCAGTCTGTCGCCTCTGAGTGTTGACTTCAATGTTCTCTTTTGTATATATATATATATATATATATATATATATATATATATATATATATATATATATATATATATATAAGAGATTAAGAGCTAAAGACAAGAAATGTGATATTCCTTTAATCATTCTTATTTCCGTTTCTGTGAATGCAAATGTATATGTAAAACGGATATATATATATATATATATATATATATATATATATATATATATATATATATGTGTGTGTGTGTGTGTGTGTGTGTGTGTGTGTGTGTGTGTGTGTATGTGCGTATGAATGTACACACTCGTGTTTCATCAAACAATTTTGGTTAGTAGATTTTTGACATGGTATCTTTTAGTTTTAATGTTTTTTTTTTTTTTACCTAATATTTCTTTCTTCTGCACGAATCAACATAGTTTATTTGTTAGCGCAAGAACTGGAGAGGTATTTGATTGGCCGCTTTCGGCTATTCATTTAACAGTGATTGAGTCAACCAAACTAAGAAATTGATATAATCGCGAAAACGGATCTGACAACATCTATAATCACTTATTTTGTTTTTATCCATTAAGGTCTTGGATCATTTTCATGGCTAAAAAAATAGCCAAAAGCGCAGGAAAAAAATCTTTTGTTTTGGATAATTCGTACCCTAACAACTGAACATGTCTAATAGGCATACACAGAAACGGAAAGAAGAATGATTAAGAGAATATCACATTTCTTTTCCTTAGCTTTTAATCTTATATATATATATATATATATATATATATATACACACAAAAGTGAACATTGAAGTTAACACTCAAAGGCGACAGACTGTTTCATACAAGACGCAATCATCAGGCCACATGAGTTGTTTTTTTCTCCACTATTTATATATACGGGTCAGTGGTCCATTTTGGGTAGACAATTCTTACGATTATTTTGGCGGGAGTGGTTTGTTTATTTATTTGGATTAATTATCTTCTTGTTTTTTTTTTATATATATTTTTGTTGTATATATTTTTATTTATTCTTTTCGGTTTTCAAATATTTTAGTAACGTTTTGAGATGAGTTCTGCTCCTTTATTTAGTAGTTTGTTGTGGCCTGGGAAGATAATTAAAGCTATTTAAAATAACCGCTAATAGGGTCTACCCACAATGCACTACTGATCCGTATGTATAAATAGTCGAACAAAACCTAACACGTGGCCTGATGATTGCCTCTAACATGAAACAGTCTGATGTCTCTGATTGTTGACTTCAGTATTCACTTTTTTATTTACATACGCTCTACCTCTGATATTGAGCACTTTATTCCATAAACATTGCTCATCTTAAAACTATATTTGTTCATTCATATATATATATATATATATATATATATATATATATATATATATAATATGACAAACGCTTTTAATCCGTTAGGATTTCATCGGATTGGGCTTTGTTGATGTCGTCACATCTACGCACGAAACGAGAGACGCTGGTAGTTTCAAAATTTTTGAAAGAATATATTTGAAAGAATACTTATGAATGAATTTTTTCAGTCTAGCCAAATTTATCTATATTCTTTTTCTTTTCCTCTCCATGACCTTTGTCTCTGACTATCCCGCATAACCACAAAAACTTTTTTCTAATTTGTCATACTATTTTTAAAATACTTTGTGATATAAAATTATACAGAATTATACACACACACACATATATATAATTATGTTGTACACACACACACACACACATATATATATATATATATATATATATATATATATATATATATATATATATATAAAGAAGTAATTATAAAAAGAATTAATTAGCAATGTTAATATTTCCATTTATAGGTGCACCAAAGACAAAATAAATGTAGTGTAGACCAAATGGTGTTTAAAAATATGCAATTTATTCAGAGTTATATTATTTTAGAATGTGCGATGCTGCAATGCTAGAGTTCTTGTGTAAGTGATTCAAGTGAGAATATTGTTTGAATTTAGTAATGTGATAAATCCACAAATATTTATTCGCAGATATTACGCCATGAAGATGACAATTTGAAATTGTCGAAAGTACATGGGCCAGGATCTGACAACGATTCAGATATAAGGATCGTGTTATTCAAGGAATTGATTGTAAGTTAATGTTTCATTAAGTTTTGTTAGCGAAGTGATTTCGCCATTAATCACATAAACATTGCTAATTAATTCTTTGTGTAATTACTTCTTTTGATATAATATATATATATATATATATATATATATATATATATATATATATATATATATATATATATATATGTATGTATGTATGTATGGGTGTGTGTAAATATATATTTTTAAGATATTTTATGTTTATACATTTTTGTAGATAAAATATTTAAGTAAATGCTCTGTTTATAATAAACAGTATTAAACAACATTTACTGGCCTGAATGTCCGAGAAATCTTCACAGAAAATATTCGTCCTCCGACAGGATTCGAATCTGTATCTTATACGGAACCGTCATTTAGCTTGACGTGCCTTTACCGATTTGGCCACAGAGGCGCGTTCGGTTAGCAAGGTCGAATTTATTGTATTTAAACTTCAATCTTCCATGGATCTCTCAGGTACATTCATGTCTGCTCATGGCGTATCAAGTGTAAAGAAATGACATCACACATTATGAAATGGACAAAGTCCGACAATTATTTTAAGACATTCTTATGTTTTTATATTCTTTTTATAGATGCAAATATTTAAGTAAATGCTCTGTCTATAATAAGCAGTATTAAACAACATTTACCGGCCTGAATGTCCGAGAAATTTTCACAGAAAGAAGACGAGTATTTTCTGTGAAAATTTACATTTTACTTAAATATATCCATATTTTATCTATGAAAAGAATGTATAAACATAAAATGTCTTAAAATAATTGTCGAACTTTGTCCATTTCATATATATATATATATATATATATATATATATATATATATATATACAATTTTCATATATATTATATTTATATATGAGCGTACTTATTGGAAAGAGCTCAATAGCCGTGATAGAGCTAACATATTTAGTTGGATTGATGTGAGTTTGTGACAGAAATAATATTACATCAAGAATAAACTGTAAATATTGAAAAACGCACCTGCATACACGAAAAAATAGCAATAATTTCTCATACCCAACAAAAGAAATTACAAAACATAAAATCAGAAATAATTTCTAAATGCAGACATGAAAACAAATACCTATTATCACACTTTATACCAAGCGGATAAAAAAATACCAACCAATTCTGCTACATAAAACACCATTGACCCTATGAACATGAGAAACCACTAGCGCCATAACACCATCAATTATTTTCTAATTCAAACTACCATCATAATAATTATAAATATTGTTATTACCATTCCAGCACCATTACTACAATAGCTTCTAACATTTTACCGTAACTATTTGCTGCTACAATTATTATTATCATCACCTGCTCACCCCGACATTACTACCGCATCACAATTACAATTGCCACATTAGTCCACAATTACTACCGCACCACAATTACCCTTACCGCATCCGTTCACAATTATACTTCCCCCCAAGAAAAAATTAATACCCCCGCATAAACACTAACAAGTATTATAAATTGGAGTCTCTACCAATATAAGCGCAATCGCTAAAAACAACCAAAAAATCCGCTTTAAAGTAATAACAAAACAGCTTTAAAAATAACAATTATTACAGTTTTACCTACCATAGTCTTACACAGACCGCATCCTAAGATAAAAAAATAACAGATGGATAGAAGATGTGTGATCGCGCGTGCATACGCATATATGTGCGAACGAGAAAACATTATTCCACTAACAAAATAGAGGAACGATCTATGCGTTGGCATTGCGACTTACGAAAGAAGTTCTCTACACACTTCAACATTGAATACAGCGACCAATTGCGTACGTATGTACGCAATGACACATGGATATATACTTATATACTCCCAGACCCACACTGTTCATATATGTTCTGTTTGTGCGAGCTGCAATGCGTGAACGTGCGCGTGTACGTATGTGTGTCTGCGTATGTATGAGTGGCGTTCCAACGACAATTTCTCCTCCCACTACCATTAAAAAAAACGTCGATATACGCAACCATAAATAGATCCAAAATTTTAAAATTAATCACTTCTTTCCATTTTTGCGTAATTCAGACGACAATTTATCCATCGCACGCCGTATATAACATTTTTGAAAGGGATTTTGATTCCCTTTCTAGCACCTCTTTCAGTTCTATTCGTTCATCCTTAACACTAATCCTCAATAATAATCTTGTAGTCACCCAAATTAGATACCGGATTATTGGTAACGAGTCACGTGGTCCGATGAATCACAATTCCAACTCTTTCGGACTGATGGTAAGGTTCGGCTCAGATTGACACCCAGACACTCTGAAATGTTTATATTGGAGCTTCCGGCGCGAATCCAAAGCGAGGCAGCATGCTGTTTCCAAATTTCTGCCAGGATGAATTGCGTCATGGTTATGCTCCCATGACCCTTACCCTCTATTCTTCATTTTTGTTACCATAATTCTTACCTTCACTTCATCTTTTGTTACAACGAGTTTTGTTGGTCCCTCGCTCACCTCGCCCCATACATAATAATCAAGGGTGGTTGCAAGTCTGGGGAGTTAGGTAGACAGATGTAAGGGGTGATGTGGTCGCAGAAATTGTCTGACAGCCATGACTGTTCTCTTGCTTGTGCGGTATGGTGCAGAATCACAGGGTCTTCCAGCAGCCACCATCTTGACCTATAGCAGAACCACTTCCTCAAGGCACTAGATGTAGGCCCCCGTGTTGAGTCTGAGGCCATCATAAACTTTTTCGGGAGTTCTCTTATCTGAACGAGCTGAGCGAGTTTTTCGAGATGCCGTACCCTCGTAATCACCATTAGACTCATCCAACTTTTTCCGAATCCTCTGCACTGTCAGCATTAACACTAATTCTCAATATTAATCTTGTAGTCACCCAAATTAGATACCGGATTATTGGTAACGAGTAACGTGATCCGATGAATCACAATTCCAACGCTTTCGGGCTGATGGTAAGGTTCGACTGGGGCAATCGACCTTAGTTGTCAAGAGCTATTAGCTTTCAAATGCGTATAAAATATTTATTGATATTACGTCCTCTGCTGCTGCCATGCCCTGTGAAACCATTTTACACATGATTTCCCGTAGAGGAGATAGGTATGTTTAATTTTAAATGTAGCATCCCAAAATTATCTATTATATTATGAGAAATGACAGCACTTCCGTCTGCCACTCTTACGACTATAATTTAAATAGTTCATTTAAATATACCTCTTGGAAAGGTTAATGTTTGTCCATGAAGTATCAGCATTTGCAGCCTAAAGATCATTTGCGATGAAAAACCGATAAGCCGATGAGTAAGATTCATTAAATTACACATACAGACACGCATATATATATATATATATATATATATATATATATATATATATATATATATTACAATGAATCATTCATACAAAAGTAGATTAGTAAAGTTAATGATATAAAATGTCGAAATCCTTCGCAAACAAAATTTTAATGCACCTTTAAATCATTTTATATCATTAACTTAACTGATCTACTTTTTTGTATGAATGATTCATTGTAATATAAATTGAACTGCACCACATATTTGATATATATATGTATATATATATATATATATATATATATATATATATATATAGTTGCATTGATGTGAATTTGTGACGCTGAGTTTCAATCAATTTGCGATCGTCAGAGAACTGATTAACGTGTTGAGATGTTAGCCTCGAAAATAACCTTTTAGTATATATATATATATATATATATATATATGTATATATATTATTATTAATTCTTATTACTATTATTGATATTATATATATATATATATATATATATATATATATATATATATATATATATATATATGTCAGAAGACATTGTTGCGTTCCAAAAACAAACTAAAAAATAATATAAAGCGATGTAGCATCCCATTTCTTCCTGGAAAAACAAATCGTCAGAGCGAAGAGGCTGACGCTTGTCTTGCTTCTCATCTTGAGTTTTAGCGAGGCCGACCCGACCATCGGGATCAACTGCCTGTAAATACGAAAGAAAGTTGACAGCAATGGTATGTCGCATGCAGTAAAGCAGGCCTTGCTGTCCACTCGCAGGAACATGTGGCAATTGAACCTCAGCCATTAGAGCGAAATGGCTCAACTGCATCTTCCTTCTGTCTAAATGTCTACAAAAACACCTGCAGGCCTCGGGTGACACATCTGTGTCCATAAAAGTTGAGTGTCACTTTATTTTACTGGGTCATTATTTGTCGTTTCGGACGTGAGATTCCACCATATAGTTGTGTATTTGGGCAGCAAACCATGTTTAGTACATGTTAAACAATAATGACAAGATACTTCTAAATTTTTATTGTAATTTTCTTGTATACGAACAAGTGTTTACTTATTTGCACTTAATAAATGTAAAAATTGTTCAAATATTTTTTGATTCTAAGCGCTTTTGTCCGTCTGTTTGCCATTTTCCACGATTTTAGTTACACTGTTGTAAGTGTTCTGTTAGTGTTATTTTAGACAGTTTAAATGTTGCTAAATGTAGACACATTATGAAGTTTTGCACACGGTACATAATGTCTGTGTTTGTATTAATAAGAGTAAGTGTTTGTTTTTTTTTAAACACGCGCTTCTTTTGTAGTAATATGTTTTCTTAAATATACTTAGAAGATGAATAAATAAATTCTTTTTCCTTTTAACACAAGGCACAAGAGCTGACATATACTTACTTTCTGGTCTCGATAGAGTCTAAAAGCGTCTTTGCGTCCTTGTGGGTGATGAATTATTTTCCAACTTACAACTCCTTGTCCAGACGAACTATATTCCTTAGTTACACTAGTTATAATCTTCAAGTCTAGGATCCGCCATGCCACGCCCATTGTAACGAATCACCATCATTCCTTTCGTATTCCATTGTTGAGATGTAAGTTCCACTCAAGCAGCCTATTCTCGCAAAACACTGCTCTGTAGAACCGACTCCCAAGAGGATGTTTTTCCGATCGCTACAATCTTAACCTGTTCATGTCTAGGGTTAACTTCCCCCACATATCCCCATAAACTGGAGCATTTCGACGTGGTGTAACGGCACGCTCAGTCAATTACGATTGAATAGTGAGTTCGATCCTCACTGGCTGCCCCACACTTTGGGCGTTGTGCCAAATCTAACCTACGCTTAGAAAATAATTTCAGGGCACCTCAACCTGGTGTAATGGTTAACAAGCTTGTTTTACCAGACCAATTACAACTGTGTAGTGATTTCGATCCTCATTGGGTACCCCAAAATCACCGTATCCTCATAAAATGCACCTCTTATTCTGTAACGCTTTACCTCGAGTGGCTCTTGGGCCTTGTAAAGAGGGAACATTATTGTAACTAGTTCGTAACCTGACGATGAAAAAAGGAAAATAAACGTTTATTTTGTGCAACAAATATTTATTTGTTTGTGTAATCACCGTCCTTGTCCATGGACTTAATCCAAGAACTATAGATTAATTATTATGTGATTAATTTATAGATCTTGGATTAACATTATACATATAGGTGTTGGATGAACCATACATATAGGTATATCGTATAGGTTTTGGATTAATCTTATCGAACATTATACATTGAAAATTTCATATCAAAATTCACTTAATAACTGTACCAGGCTATTAATCCTGTTCTATAATTACATAAATGTTCGTTTCTCTGAGAAACAAAAGCAATGATCCACGTTCCTGATAGAATAAAGATGTGTTCGTTTATAAATAGTCGAGAAAATACATAGTTGTTAGTCGAAATACGTTGCATGGCCAATTAGTCTGTTGGTGATGATTGATTGAAGCAAGAAACATCTCTCAGTTTCACAGAGATTTTATCGCAGCCGGAATGCCATATCTCTTCTTAATGTTTTCTTCGTTTTAGATAACTTGCTTTTGGGAGTGGTTGAAGGCTTTTCTACTACGATGGTAAAGCAGTATAATTATTTATATTAAAATGAACAGCCAGTGATCAACTGATAGTGTGTTTTGACACTCGGGAGAACTACAAGATAGTCTACCTCCCCATGCTCACTCTAATTGACTAAAATCGTCAAGCACTTGATAATTATCTGTGTTCATCGTGAAATATCTTTATTGAGTTTCTTTTCTTTTATGTGTCGTATCCCATCAGGATGTAAGCGATCATGGCCCTCCACACATTTCTGTCACTTGTTGCTGTCAATAAGTTTTGTATTTTTATTAATTCTCCCAGACCCTGTTCGGCCATCCACTTGCTCAAGCCCATTAAGTATGTCACGCATTGCTTTCCCTTGTCCCTCTTTCTTTCTAACGGCCCTGTGAGTATCAGATTTTCCAAGCCCTCCTTTCTCATTACGTGTCCCAGAAATTTCAGCTGTCTCTTCCTGATGTAAAATGCAACTTTCATGTTTGTTTCCATTCTCTCCAAAACCTCGTTGTTGCTCACATGCTCGGCCCATGCTATCCTTAGCATCCTTCTGTAGAACTACATTTTTGTTGCTTCGAGTCTCTTTTTTCATTTCTGAAGGGATTGTTCAGATTTGCTGCCATGTAGGAGAACAGGTATCACGTAACAGTTCAGAACTCTTTTGCTTGTTACCAACGAAACTTTCCTGTCTCTTAATACCCTGCTTAGCTTTTGGAAGGCACCTTTCGCCATCCCAATGCGTCTTCATATCTCAGTGTTGCACTTTCCGTCCTCTGTCGAACCCTTCCCAAATATTTAACTTTCTCTACCTGCTTGTTCCCTGACCTATAGATTGCATTTTGGGCTCAGCTTAAAGCTAAGAAACGGGAATGAGAACACCATAGACTGAACATGTGACCAACGGCGAAGTTTTAGTAAAAAATGGAAACAAAAAGGACATTTATACTTAATATCAGCGACAGTTGAAATTTCTTTGGCACATAATGAGAAAAAACAGCTTGTAAATTTAAATATCTAGGAAAGTGATTTAACAGAGAAAATGCGACATCGAAATTCGAAGGTGTATTGGGATAGCGAAAATGCCTGCCTGAAGCTAAGCAAAGTATTAAGGAACAGAAAAATCCCGTTAGAATCAAAGAAACGGGTACTGAATTGTCACATAATATCAGTTCTTTTATATGACAGTGAATGCTAGAGCATCTCATTACAGATGAAGAAGAAATTTGAGGCTGCAGAAATGAGGTTCAACAGAAGGATGCTGAGAATATCATAGACCGAACATGTGAGCAACAACGAAGTTTTAGAGAGAAAAAATGAAGCGAAACGGACGCATACATAATACTAGGAAAAACAGTTGAAATTTCTAGGGCACATTATGAAGAAAGAGTGTTTGGAAAATTTGATACTCATAGGTTTTTAATTCAGAGTTGTCCTTCTCCTAGACCAGTTGCCATCCAAGGCTATAGAACCCAGTCTGCCCTGCTATTTACCCATACCTTAGGGGAGAAGAGGATTCATACCTTTCCCAAGGGTATTAGCACATGAGTGAATGTAATGGATTCAACTGGAATTCGAACTCGGCTCTCTGATTCATCAATCCAAGTCGCTATCCATTACTCCACCATGCCTATATACAATATAATGGACCAAGTCCGACAATTATTTTAATATATATATTGTTTATACGTTATTTTTATATATACAAATATTTAAGTAAATACTCTGTTTATAATAAACACTATAAACAACATTTATCGGCCTGCATGTCCGAGAAATTTCATAGAAAATATGAGTCCTCCGACAGGAATCGAACCTGTATCATACACAAAAACATCATATTGCCTTACGTGCTATACTATTTAGCTAGAGGGGTAGCGTCTGGTTAGCGAAGTCGAATTACTGCTTTTAAACTACAAATTTTCCATGATTTCCCTCGAACGCTCATATCTGCTCGAAGCGAATCTTAGCGTAAACAAATGACGTCATATATTATGAAATGAAATAAGTTCAACAATTATTTTATTATATTTATTCTTTATACGTTATTTTTTTTATAGATATAATTTATTTAAGTAAATGCTCTCGTTTGTAATTAAACAGTATTAATTACATTTACCGGCCTGAATGTTCGAAAAACGTATGGTTAAACTCACGTCAGATCAAATGACATTTCCCACTAGGGTTACAGGTTCGATTCCTGTCAGTGAGCGCATATTTTTTACGAAATTTCTCGAGCAAATGAGATTCAAATACTGGATGTGCAGTCAACCATTCTAGAAGAATTTTGGAATGCCAAAATAACAGCATGGAACCAAATTTCGAAAGAGTGATTCCGAAATATCTTTAAATCGACACCAAGAAGATTTGAGCCGGTTCTAAAGGAAAAAAAATGGGGTTCCGACTCGGCAAGAGAAGAATATATCTCATAAGTGAACGGCTAGTGTATATTTGGTAACCCATTACTGCTATAGATGCAGTACATGTGGTACCCCAAGTACCCTAAGGGGGTTACATAACCTGTTACTGATAGCCATCAATAATTCTATTTTTTCTGTTTACCTTTTTTAAATATGGACGTTTTCTTTTTTTAAGAAAATAAACAAAGAGATTTCATTATTATTTATTAAAATATTGAGAAATGTCAGCCTTCATTATTCATTTTTCTTTATGCAGGACGTGTTGAACATGGTTCTCCACAACTTCCAACGCTTCGTAGCTCTAAGCAATGTTTTCTATAATTCTGCTACTTATACAAGCTCGTTAGGTTGATTACTTGCCACACCCCACTCACTTTTAATATACCTCTGCTTACGGCCACATCACGTTGAAACACCAGTTCCCGTATGATCACGACAGTTAAGCAACGTCGAACCTGTCAGTGCCTATATGGGTAACCGTTTAGGAATATCAGTTGTTCTAAGCTTGGGCGTGAGGCTTATGTAATGGATAATGGCTAGGAATGGTCAATCGGAGAGCCGAGTTCGTTATATTCATTCACTTATTCTCGCAAACACCTTTAAATTAGTAAGACTGGTAACACTAAATAATTATTATCTCCATCCCGAAATCTTACAGTCCAAAAGTATTTTCTGGCTTTAAGTAACCGGCAAATGGTTGATAAGCCGTAGAAAACAAATCACTCAGTAATATGCCCTCAGCGTGTCACATTTACCAAACACTCTTTTCTCACTTCGTGTCTCAGAAAGTTCAATCGTCTTTTTATGATCCTACGCGCAAGTGTACTTTTCTTGTTCTCGTCGCTCACATGTGCCATCTGAGGTATTTTCGCTATTTCTTTTGTAAACCAACATCTCTCTCCGATCAACTCTCCTCTTCATCTGTGAAGAAATTGTCAAGTATTCATTACCATACATATCAACACTCTTTTTTTTTTTTAATTCTAAAGAAATATTGTAGTTCATTTTAGACATAATGACTTTAGACATAGTGACATCGCTTGTGGAACTCTATTCCGACTTTGATCTTCAAAGATTTAAGTTATATTCTATCTTTTATTGTCCTCTCTCCTTAATAGTGCCTTTTTTTCGCATCTCTATCTATAAAAGGTAGGATGTGTGTGTAACGAATGCATGGCCGCAATTTTCGACGGATTTGTACCAAAATTTACATGCATATGCTCCAAGTTAGCGAGAAGGCCAAGACCGACTTTGCATTTCCCAACACCCATCGATAGTGGAAATACTCGATTTTTTCATGCTTCTACGGCAGTTTTCATGTAGTTTGCGGCCATTTTCTACTGGCCAGAGTGAGAGCCTATAGCTGGCTGCCACGAATAGGCAGGAAGATTCTATTGGCCAGCGCGAGAGCCAACAGATGACTGAGACGAATGTTAGCTAGCATGCAAAAAACATCGATAGCTGCATTCGTCACAAGTGGGAAAAATTTAAATCTGCATGGCACTTTACTCCAATTGGCTCATTCGCTTGCTTAAACTCAATGTTGATTCTGATTATGCAGAACTGGGTTGGGTGTGAAAAAGTATTTGTTGTTAACATTCTTTTTTCATTCGGTTTTTCCAGTTACGAGTCCTTTTTTAAAGCTGATCGTTTTGTGTTCATTTCTTTTTTCGTAAGAGATTTAATGTTTAGTATAGAGCTTAGAAAAATTCGCAGTGTGAGATAGGCAAGAAGTAAGACATGTAGCAACACCAGCACGGCAAAGGGCACTCCTTTAAAGGCAAGGAAGGGCAAAAATACTTTAAGTCAAGTGATAGCGATTGCTGTATGAGTCGTACGATTTTTGAATCAAGCACGGGCAACGCCGGGTCATGCTGCTAGTTCTCTAATAATCACTAAAGCCTTGCGTTTTAGTGGCTTTATTGTCTTACTTGAGGTGAAATGATTTTTAAAAAAATCTTAGATTCAAAGTTTAAGAAGTTTCTTTTATACAAGCGAAAGGCCCTGAAAGCTTATGCAAATATTTTAGTCGGATGAAATATAGTTTAACGTTTCCTATTTTGATATTTGCATAAGATTTCTAAATAATATCCGTGAATGAGTATTTTAAAAGATTCAGATTGCGCAAGTTATTCGGTTATTCAAAATCGCACACATTCAGGAATAGAATTATTTCTTTTGAAAGAGCTCAAAGAATTAAACGCCCCAAGACTTCTTCTTCATAATATCTTCAAAGAATTTCCCGACATCAGCAGATATAAAAGCAATGCCTTGACTGTTTCCAGCTGATGCGTTCATTCGAAATCCAAACAATAAACATGGCTTCTGCAATGCGCATGTCACATGAAATGGCGTATAATCGTTGATTTGTGCAAGACAAGCCAAGAAGTTGCTTGGCTACAGAATAAAAATCAGAAAAATTGCACACACATTAACAGGGTTTGTTTATTTGAAACATGCGATATCCTCGGCATCTGTCAAGTTGCTTTTGGGCACAGAATCGAATCAAAATATCTATATGTCCTTACATCTTTAAAAAAATGTTTTTATTAATCGCTAAAACAATGATTTTCTTAACAACAAAGATAACCAATGAAAAAAGTTCTCATAAGCTGTACGATATATATATATATATATATATATATATATATATATATATATATATATATATGTATGGGTGTGTGTATGTATGTGTGTGTGAGTGTGTGTGTGTATGTGTGTATGTGTGTGTTGTGTGTGTGTGTGTATTAGAGTGTGCAGGTTATATTTTATATCATAAAGAAAAAATTTATACAAAGAATTAAAAAGCAATGTTAATGTGATTAATGATGAAATCACTTCGCTAGCAAGACTTAATGAGTCATTAACTTATTATCGATTCCTTGAATAATAAGATCCTTATATTCGAGTTGTCAGATGGAAGACAAGACACTTGCCAAATACTTTCTACAATTTCAAATGCTCATCTTCAGGGTGAAATTTTTTTCCCATGCATAGGCAAACACTAAGACGAAATTTGTATTGACCGAAAGATTTTTTTTTTTTAAATTAAGCTATTTATTGACAGTTGAATATACATTTTGGAGTGCGCAATGCTGCGACGCTAGAGTTCTAATTCACATAGATCAAGTGAGAATTTTGTTTGAATTTTGAAAAGATATAAACCTACGAAATTTTCTTGTTATATGTATTTATCTGTTAAAGTGAAATGGACTTAAATATAATCCAATTAGTCGAGTAAAAATGTCTTCCATAGAATTTAAGATTCTCATTATTAGTGTACTGAAGATCTGATGTCGTAAATATATTACAGTGTGCAGCTCATATTTTATATCATAAAGAAACAATTTATACAAAGAATAGCAATGTTAATGTGATCAATGGCGAAATCACTTCGCTAACAAGACATAATGAGACATTAACTTACTATCAATTCTTTGAATAGTAAGTTAATGTCTCGTGAAATCTTCTTAAGGAAGTGTTTTCGCCATTAATCACATTAAAATTGCTATTTAATTTTTGTATAAATTGTTTATATATATATATATATATATATATATATATATATATATATATATATATATATGTATGTATGTATGTATGTATGTATAAAAATATAAAAGGCTCAAACATTAATATTCCATAGTTATAATTTATTACATTGGAATCTTTATCACGATCCAATTCATCAGACCTACAAATTCAAAAAGAAATCGGAAAATGTAACTCCGGGTATAAAAAATTAAATTTTAGTGAGAGTGTATGTGTGGGAGTGGGAAACTAGTGTGAGAGGGAAATGCATGAAAGCTCTAGAGAGAGGGTGTAACAGAAGAAAGAAGAACAGGAAAGTCTAAAGGTGAAGGTGGGAGAGAAGTTTTAAAGAGAGGAGTTAAATAATATCTATCTATCTATCTATCTATCTATCTATCTATCTATCTATCTACCTATCTATCTATCTCTCTCTCTCTCTCTCTCTATATATATATATATATATATATATATATATATATGTATATATATAATGCAATGATTTTTGAACCGCTTAATATACGTTTTTATCTTTCATGTTTTTTTTTAAATACTTTTTAATACTATTGTTACCCAGTAAAAAAATACAAGAGTCTCTCAAGGTAGAGTTAGTAAATGATCTTGTAAGTGAGTAAAGAAAGAAAGTAAGGAATTCATATTATGAGGATATGTAGGATAGATAATGGTTGACTCTTGACATCAAGACCTTAAGATTGAAGTGGTCGGGTAAGCATCCTCTCGAGAGTCTGTTCCACAAAGTTACAGTTTTGGGGAAGAAGCTGTGTGGGTAGAACGTCCTCCTTACGAAAGCAGTAGGAAGGGAATGATGATGATGTTGATGCCGTGCACGGTCCTTGCTGTGAAGGCCTGAACTAAGGAATGTAACTCGTATGAGTATTTGCCATAGAAATAAAGATAGAATAGACATAGGCTTGCAACGTTTTGTCCATAGGAAATGGATTGAAAAATAATTCATCGCCCACAAGAGCAAGCAATCGCTTTTGAACCCTGTCAATTGTGGAGAGTGAGAATTGGGTCGCGCCAGTCCAGATTTGGCAGCAAATAAATAGCAAAAAAGAAATTATATCATTACTGCACTGTGAATGATATTAGTTCTATTTATTCGAACGATTGTTTTCATCTTTCTTATAAAAGTAAAGTAACGTAAAAATCATCACATAGAAAATATCCCCTACCAGCCAAAATAATGAAAACCTGAAGAAGACCAGAGTGTACTTGGTCGAAATTTTGTGTCTATAATTACATATATAACAGCCACAGAAGCGGACAACAGCAGGAATAAATCGAACATGTTAAAGCATATTGAAAATTGTGCATCTCAAAAAATGAAACAAAACCAAAAACCTGGGCCAATCCGCACTCTGTGTGTGTGTGTGTGTGTGTGTGTGTGTGTGTGCGGAACGTGGTGAGTGTGTGTGTGTGTGTGTGTGTGTGTGTGTGTGTGTGTGTGTGTGTGTGTGTGTGTGTGCGCGCGGAGTGTGTGTTGTGGTGTGTGTGTGTGCAGGAGTGTGTGTGTATGTGTGCGTGCGTGCGGGAGTGTGTGTGTGTGTGTGTGTGCGGGAGTATGTGTGTGTGTTGTGGTGTGTGTGTGCTGCACGACGAGGTTCGGTGAGACTAAAAGTCGGTTCATTCTGGGTCTAAGAAATCTTTTCGCCTGGAGTCGAGGCAAGAGACCTACTCGGAAGGGAAACAAGTAGACGGCTCTTGTCTTTTGCTGCGCATTTTAGAGAAATAAAAAAAAAAAAAGAGAAAAGAAATGTTGGGTTTACTTCTAACACAGTTTTATACAACGCCATCTAGCAGCAAGTTAAGAGAAGTACCCTGGCTGGCAAGGCGAGGTCATCCCACAAACTTTTTAATGACGCGAGGTCAAAAGCAGAGGCGGTTTTCTCAGACCAATCCAAATGTTTTACGAAATTAAAAAATTAAAATGATAAAAAGTACCTTTTTTTTTTAATGATACCTGATTTGAAGAAGTCTTTTCTAAAATTTGATTTTAGAAAAATAATTGTGGTAAGATTTTTTTTTTTAAATGTTGATGTCATGTATAATGAATAAAAGAGATAATTTAATTGAAATATCAAATGACTTAAAAAAAATGTTTCCGGAATGAAGTCATATTAGACAATTCCTGGAGAATTTCTCATATCAACTCAAAACGGATGTACAGGGAAGAAATCTTCATGATGTCAAATTAACGTAAAAAAAATACCGATGTTGTTAGAAATGAATTAGTTTAAAACTTTATATTTGCTGACTTCTAGTTCTAATTCATGTGACAACTTGAAAATGGCGAGATAAAAATTAGTCAGATTTTATTTTAAATCTGTTATAATTTTGCTGATAAAATGTCTCTAGCGCGCGCTAAGTAAGAAACTATACTTTGTCTGAACTTCCGTAAAAATGGCTGACGCAAAAGTTAAAGGAAATGTAATTTTAAAATATAGCTGCAACACTAAAATTGAAAAATAAAATGCAAATGTCAATCACACTGGATTAAAATTTTCCTGGAAAAGAAAATAAAATAATCAGATGAGAAGAAATATCGATTGCAAAGCTCAAGTCTCACAAACAAATGACAAATGGCTAACATTCTTTTACAGATTTTTTTTGTTTGCCTAAAGGGACATGACGTTTAAAAATAATTAAATCAGTGGAGAATATTGCTGCCACATATAGTCTGGAACTGCTTCTATATATCTAGGAATCATTGACAATATCTAAAGAAGAAAGAGCAGTATTATTGATCCTTTTCTGGCGTCTCAATTTCAGTCACTTTCCCACAACCGTCGCTTTCCTGTGCTTTTTCTATAAATATTTTTATGGTATTTGTTCCGATGAAATCTTTGCAATGGTGCCAAGACTTTGTGAATTTAAGCGCAGTACTAAATCGGCGTCAGGATCTAATCATTTTACTGTTGAAAAGGCTAGATGTAACCGTAAGTTCTACGCTAGCAGTTTCTTCTCTCGGTCGTAGAACTCTCTTCCGATGCCATTCTTTCCAGCTAACCACGATCTTCAAAAATTCAGATGCAATGCCGAACGTTATCTACTGTCTTCTTGATTCCTTTTCTATTGTTCTTGTTCCTTGGTTTTGGTTTGGTTTAGTTTGTTTTACGGCATATCAACATCTCAATCGGTTATTTAATGCCAAAAATATTTTTATTGCTGCAAATATTTTTTTTATTCAAAAATGTACTGCTGGTAATATTTTTTCTTCCAAAATGCATTGCTGGTAAATATTTTTTTTACCAAAATCTATTGCTGTTAATATTTTTTTTCAAAAATGTATTGCTGATAATAATGTATTGCTAGTAATAATTTTTCTTAAAAAATTCATTGCTGGTAATAGTTTTTACAAAAATTATTTGCTGGTATTAAAACCTATTTTTACATTTTCATAGTGTTTTGACCACAGTTTTGGGGTTAATTATTTGCCCCTAGCTAGGACCCTAACAGGTGCTACCACCCCGGGTCAGGGTGGACCTGGGTACACCAGCAATTAAGAGGTGGTTCCACGCTCCTCAAAACCTCCTGATCAGAGGCTTTGCTGCTGGACGTAGTTTATCGTCTTAACCAGGATGCCTCATTTGGTGGTGGTTGGCGGGGAGGGAGGTCGTATCTTACCCCTCTGCAGAAGTGCATTTGGTGTATTCTGAAGCCACAGCCGACGGGGCCTTGTTCCTGCTCCTTAATTATGTTTCTCTTTTTTTTATTCTTTCACACTCAGTAACCACTTATGTCTTAGTGACTTTTCTGCTTTGTATGGCTGCTAACCAAATTTAATCCATAGCTTAGAGAAAGAAAAAATAGAAGAGAAAAACAGAAGAGATGGAATAACGTATTTGGCAAGGATATTTGTGCAAAGATTAGAACCCGGCCTGCCGATTCCACGCTCCTGACATCTGTCATTTAATTATATTGACTTACAAAACATCTAAATAGACTCATGCAGTCCATATCATTATATAAACTGGGGATGTGTCATTATAGTAGCGTTTCAATCTGATTAGTTTTGTGAATGTCAGTTCTTGTTTTGAATATTATCCAATAAAAAAGAATTTCATTCATTCCGCTGGTGGCATTCTCGATAGAACAATAAAATTAGTTCCTATTGGCCGCTTTGTTAAGACGAAGTTTACAAAAAGCATCCTAATTAATCTACGATGAAAAAAGCGCAAATAAACAAGTAAGTAACAAAATAAAATTACAAATTACAAATAATAAATTAAGGAAAGGCTATAAACGTCTTCTATTGATTGATTTGCTTTTTACAGCTTATCAACCCATTTCAGGTTATTTAAAACGAAACATTTTGGATTGTAAGAATAACTCTTTCTTTTGCGAGTAAATATTGCTGAATAGGCGGTTTGATCCTCACTGGGTGCCTCATATTCTGGCCTTGTGCCACATCTAAATTACGCTTAGAAAATCACCATCAGACACTTCGAAGTTGTGTAATGACTAGCAAGGTTGTCCTATTTAATCAATTCCAACTGAATAGTCAGTTTGATCCTCACTGAGTGCCCCATACTTATGGCCTTGTGCCACATGTAAGCTATGCTTAGAAAATCACCATTACCTAAGTCAGATGCTGTCAAAGGTATTACTGTTCTTTTGGCAAGTTCAGGAGGAGATTTTCTAAGTATAAAACAAAACAAAACAAGGTTTTCAAATTATGTATGTCTTTGAGCCATCACATTCCACAAAAAGAAGCAAATGTTTATGTTTGGGCACAGCTTGTGTGATGTGGAATCAGGAAATAACAATGGTTTAGCCAGATGCCTTTTATACTATTTAACCCATAGAAGGGGACGATAAGCTATCTATCTCTTTTACGGATGAGTGAATGAAAGGGAACAGATTGTGAAAGTAATACGCCGGGGATTTCAGAGAACGAAACTAATATGCAGGCGATTACAGAGAGCGAAAATAATACGCAGGCGATTACAGGGAGTGAAAGTAATACGCAAAGGATTAGAGAGAGTGAAAGTAATACGCAAAGGATTACAGAAAGTGAAGATAATACGCAGGAGATTACAGAGAGTGAAAGTAATACCGGCATTTCTCTGACGATCCGTTTAGGTGAAACCTAGGTAAGCATGCCTGGCTCTTTAGGATTATTTTATATATATATATATATATATATATATATATATATATATATATATATATATATATGTATATATTATAAATGAACTGATTGAAAATATAGTTTTTTTCGCTACACAGTAATAACCATGTTTCAAAAGCTGAAGCTAAAAACTTCAAATTTAATTATATGATTAAATTAAAAGCATTAGTTCTGTTTCATCTTCAAGCCAATTTTGGAATAACTTATTTTTAAATTTACTGAGTTTTAAACGCACATATAAATTCATAATTTCCTGTTTCCAAGGATACAGAGAAATCCAATCATTCAAACAGGGGAGGTAGCGTGTTCATTTTTATTAACTATTGTTGTATCACTTATGAGTTACGTTCGAAAAAGAGGTTAAGTTTAGGGAGGGTAGGGGTGTATTTTTTCAAGGAATTCTGACATCCGTTAAACGCATGTCGTCTGTTTTTTCTTGTTTATTTTATATAACGGCAAAAAGTTTATCGCCATTTTTCCGTATTGTGTTGTAAAAATAAAAATAAAGAATATCAATAAGAACACCGGATTATACATCTTACTTTTCTTTCTTTCTTTCTTTCTTTATATATATATATATATATATATATGACGTCCCAGGAAGAATAATAGAACGTAAATGTCCACCATGTTCGACTTGACATAGACCCGTTCTTTCCGTAGCATTCCCAATAACAATGGTTAGTAAATCTAGCTGTATTATTATTTCTGAACAGATGTTATCTTTATGTTATTGAATTATCTGTGGTCTATTAATCTATACATACCCCTTTAGGTATTGACAAAGAAAATATTCAGAAGTACGCTTATAAAAGATCATAGAACCTCGAAATTTCATGAAATTATCCACTGAACAAAAGTTTCTAATGATATGGCAGTCCATATTTTATACGGGAATTGTTTTTTTTTAAAAATTGTATTTAGATAAACGTAACTGAATAAAAAAAAGATTATGAATTTTATATGCAAAAAAAAAAAAAACCCACAAAAAAACCGATACGCATCCATTTTGTCATAGTGCCCAAGAGAATTATTCTTATATTAATTTAATTGTTACTGGTATATAAGATTACTTACTATTTGTTAAAGTAAAATCAGTGGTAATATAAGTATAAATATCTCTCACATATCTACAATAATAGATTTTGTAAGTTAAATCATATAAGAGAACAGTATTTCGGGGGTCACCCACACGAACACTGGTTACAAATTTTTGACAGAGGTCACCTAGTGAGTTAAAGATTTAATAATTTCAACATTTTTTATTATTATTCAAAATACATATATATAGAATAAATATTCAAATCCTGGAAATATATTCCAATTTTATTATAAAAAATTTATATGACGTAAATGTCCAGCATGTTGGACTTCACACTGACACGTTTTTTTCCGTAGCATTCTCAATAACAGGGGTAAATAATTCTGGCTGGATTTGCCTTATTTCTGAGCAGATGTTATCGTTATGTTATTGACTTGTCTGCGGTCTCGATACATACACCTTTACGTATCGACAAAGAAAATAATCAGGAGAACACGCTGATCATAAAACTTCGCAACTTTGTTAAATTATCTGCTGAACAAAAAAGTTTGCTTAAGAATCTCCATTTTTCCCCAGGCTGTGTGAACGGTGTGTTTATTTTGTTGAAATCATATCTCAATTTTGTTCTGCAGTTGGACGCAAGAAACAGTCTCGATCATGACCCGATAACACTCACTAGTGATTTCAGCTTCACAAAAATTAAATTCCGTCATTTTGTTTCTTTTTTTTCAGGTGTTATTATTTCCATGGGTAATTTCCTTTTGCTAAAAAACAAAAAAAGAAACAAATGTTATGAGAATTCCGATGTTATGACATTCTAGTTACCTACGACACTTTGGGGACATATTTTATATGAATTTAATCACGACAAAATTAACTTCATGCTTAGTTTCCACCATTTCTTGGGAAATAGGTTCGTTGGAAACATACTGTTGGCAAAAAATAGCGAGACCATCCTTACATCACGCGGTGCCTTCGCGCTATTTAAATTGTCAAAATCTTTTGATAGCATCTTATATATATATATATATATATATATATATATTTCAGGGTGTCTGTCTGTCTGTCTCTTTCTCTCTCTCTCTCTCTCTATACATATATATATATATATATATATATATATATATATATATATATATATATATATATATATATAAAAAAAAGAACAGTAAGATATATAATCCAGTGTTCTTATAGATATTTTTATTTTTACAAAATAATGCTCAATGTAAATTTACAGAACATTAATATTATAAACACGCAAACACCCCTTGTCTGGTTGAATGGATTTCTCTGTTTCCTTGGAAACGTGAATTATGATCTTAGCTGTGTCTTTAAAACCCAGTAATTTTAAAAGTTACTCCAAAATTTGCTTGAGGATGAAATGGAACTAATGTCTTTAATTTAATTACAAAATTAAATTCGGAGCTTTTGAAACATGGTTAGAACTGTGCAGCGAAAAAAAAAAACATATTTTAAATCAATTAATTTATTATATATATATATATATATATATATATATATATATATATATATATATATATATATATATTACAATAAACGTGCAATCAATTTACAAATACATGAACTATTCACACAAAACTAATGCAAAAGTTAATGATTTAAATGACAGAGACATCCATCTCAAAACAATTCAAATAGTACACAAAACCTCCAGCTCCGTTATGAATGAATTGATCCTTGTTTATATAAATTTCTGCCGTATTAGTTGTTATTTTTACTACAAGCTTTCGTCTGTTCCTACAGACATCTTCAGGTATATAATAGATGTTGTTTTTGTTTTTTTCTCTTAGTAATAAGAGGACATCAACTTATAAGCTTGTAGTAAAAATAACAACTAATACGGCAGAAACAAGGATCAATTCATTCATAACGGAGCTGGAGGTTTTTTGTACTATTTGAATTGTTTGCGAGATGGATGTCTCGTCATTTAAATCATTAACCTTTGCATTAGTTTTGTGTGAATAATTCATAATATATATATATATATATATATATATATATATATATATATATATATATATATATATATATACACACAGGTGTACATAAAGTTCGTGTGCACTTTAAAAATTATAACTTTATTTGTCTTTGCGATAGAAATAATCTGTAAAAAATGTTATAAAGTTTAATGTACCTAGTTTTAAGTATATTTAAAATAACTAATGTGATTTCAGGCATTACTGTAAATAAGTTGACAAATGTATTCCGTGACCTGCAAAATTATATTACCCTTTGTATTGCTAATGATGGAGGACATGTAGAAACTTAAATAAAATTTCAATAAAACCTTAAAAAATATACATTTACTTTTTTCTAATCCTTTTTACAAATTATTTCTATCACACATACAAATAAATTTATAATTTTTTAAAGTGCACACGAACTTTATGTACACCTGTATATATATATATATATATATATATATATATATATATATATATATATATATATATATATATATATATATAATATATATAGATATAGATATAGATGTAGATATACGTATATGTTTCTGTAGGCGCAGACGCATAAGTACACACATATCACAATTTGTCACAAAGCCACATTTGGGAAGCATACGAACAAATTAATTTGAGACGAGATTCCTAAGCATTGCTTAACAACTGAATATTCTGTCTGCTTTTTCTCTGTCTCTGAATACACACCCCCCCCACACACGTATATATATATATATATATATATATATATATATATATATATATATATATATATATACAGATTTTAAACAATTGTACTCCAAAATCAAAGAAAAGCAGAGATATAAAATAAATTGATTTTATTAACAACTCAAACAATAAGTAAAATGACTATTTCTCAACAGATGAGCTATCGTTGTCAATTGAAATTTGCAATCTTTCATAAAAACGTCGAATAGCATTTTAACACCTCTTAGGTTTTATCGTGCCTGACAACCTGTCTCACCTCCAATGAAATTCTTTATCCTCTGAAGTGCTTTCAGGCTTCACGTTGAAAACTGCAATCTTAATATGGCCTCAAACAAAATAAACAAATATATGTGTATCATATTAAAAGATTTTACTGTCCAAATCAACGCTCGGATTCTCCCCAGCCAGTGATTTTGGTAACTTTCTATCTAAAAACATTTCAGGTTTAATCAAACTTGTCCAATGAAATTCTTTACATCGTGAAGTGTTTTCACGTTTTCTGTTGTAAACCGCATTCTTAATATGGCCTTAAACCTTTATATATATATATATATATATATATATATGTGTGTGTGTGTGTGTGTGTGTGTGTGTGTGTGTGTGTGTGTGATATTACGAGTCCTTACCGATCAAATCAACGTCTGCACTCTCCCAAACATATCGATTTAATTTAATTAAATTATTTTCTATCTCCAATACAAATATATTTCAAGCAAAGTTTGATATAAAGGAAATAATTTTACTAAGAAATACTTTTCAACTGATTTACCATTCGCTGTTAATGAAAATCTTTCCTGGAAACTGAGAATAAAAATCTGAACACATTTCTGGCATTATCGAACCAGTCGCTTCTACAATTAAATTTCTCGAGTTCTGAAGTGTAAATCGCAGCAAATCGTAAAACTTGACATGGCCCTAGAAATATCTATATCTGTCATATCTAAAAACTTTTGACCTAAACATCGATTTATTAATTTTCTATCCAAAAACTCTCTAATGACACGTGAGTATTGACACCTCGTCCTGCTGAGATATCGTTGTTTTTAAAACCTTTCAGTAGGTTTTTCTACCAACGTCCACCCAGTACAGGCTCAAGACATACTGATTGAGATGTTTCATGTGACTGTAAGAGTAGATATTAAAGATTATAAATTGCTAAAATTGTAGCGTATGGAAACCACTCAAGCGGGAGTCTGTTCCACAAAGCAGCGTTTTTATGAGAAGAAAACTGGTTAAATAGAACTTGCTGTTTACAATTGGGATACAGAACCAATGAGAGTAAAAAGTAATGGTCAAACATATTTAATTAGTTTTGTCTTTTTTCCATCAATAAAAGATCGCACATAAACTCTTGCTGATGACAACTCAATCTAAATATTTACCTTTGGGCTTGAGTGAAGCTTAATATCTGTTTTGTTTTTGGTGGTCCACTGCCTTTCCCTAAATATTTTTTTATTGTCTGATTTGTTAATAATACACACACACACACATATATATATATATATATATATATATATATATATATATATATGATTTGCCTATGCTCGGCAAGATATAAAATAGTAGTGATAAAAAAATACTTCTTAAATTCCTCTTCTCAAAGAATATTTCTGAACGAGCTAAAACTCATGAAACAATCATCATAATTTTCCTAACTAGATCATTGATAAACAAATAAATTTATTCTTACAAAAAATACACGACACCCGTAACAAAAATACCACACAAAAAAAAAAACATTAACATACTTTATTGTAAACAGATTCACAATAATTATACGAAGGATGAATTCACTAAACGAAGAATTATTATACACCATATTTCTGTCGTAATTCCCCCAAAACATCCAAAATTTATAATATATTACAGCAAATGAAAGAACACAAACGTTGTAGTAATTAATCAAAATAACCCCATTAAAACTAAGCTAGCAATGAGCAATATAGGGTATCAATTGCAATGCCCAGTACAAGAAAAAAATCAAATACTTATATCGGACACACTGCAACCTCCTTGAGTAGACGCCTTACGTGTCACTTATCAGACCATAGTGCCATAAAAAATTTATTAATCCATAATCTACAAGAACTCTTAAGGAAAATTCTGGTCGAAATCAAGAATTCTATATAAATCACATTATCAGAGACATCTCGCTATTCGAGAGGCCCTATATATCAAACAATTCTCTCCTACCATCAACTTACATTGTTTAATAGCAGAAATTGACTGTTGAAAGTTTTTTTTAAAAACAAAAAATGGAACGATGCTCACAATAATTCCAGTCGCACGCGTCACGTGAAAGCCTGGAATTAAAATTTTGTCTGTTTTCTCGCAATCTCGGACGAAGCTTTAACAAAAGTGAAGCATTTTAGATTGATATGCGTTTCCTGCTTGTTCTTTTATTTTATCAACCTGTTGGAATCACATCCATATTTATACTGAATTTTATATTTAACTCTCTCTCTCTCTCTCTCTCTCACGCACACAAACGCGCATGCGTGCGCGTGCACACACACACACACACATATATATATGAAGAAATATACTCTTAAGGTGTGCTATATTTATGGGATAAAGTGCTCAATATCAGAGATAGAGCGTGTGTAAATATAAAAGTGAACAAGAAAAAGTCAGACCACCTGTGTCTAGCATGAAACAGCCTGTCGCCTCTAAGTGTTGACTTCAATGTTCACTTATATATATATATATATATATATATATATATAAAAACACACACACATATATATATATATGTATGTATATGCGCGTCTATTTGTCGTATGTGTGATAGTATCCGAAAAAATTGATGGTGATGAGACAAAGTGGAAAAAGCTTATAAACGACGCGTTTCGGCGACTTCTGTTGGTCTCGGCTTCTTCAGGTTGGGACGAAAGACAAAACTGGGTAGGGAAAATGCATTGGAATTTATGAGGATAAGAGGGGCAAAAAATTAAACTAACTCATTAGCTCCGACGACCAGAAATCAGAAAGTGTTTTTTGTTCATATATATATATATATATATATATATATATATATATATATATATATAATGGCGTCCTTTGGATTTTAAACCTGTATATCCCTGTTTTTTGTCTCTATTAGCTTGTTTACCACATTGTGTTATTATTACTTTGCAGATGGACGGTGATATTACATATGGTTCTGGTATGAGGTTTATTGTCATGCATTGCGAGAATTTTCTTCTTAGTGAATACATTTCTCCCTGTCTCAGTCCTGTTCTTGCTATCTTTCGCCAATTGAGCACTATAGGAAAGGGGTAATTTTAAAAACAGCGGCTGCTGCTGCTGCTATTAACGCAACGCTCTTCAATTATGAAGTGAGCCCTCTTGTCTACTGGCGTTTCTATACATCCCGTATATAATGCGTTAAAATTTCCCTTTCTCTGCCGTGCGCTAATAGCATAGGTGTAGAATTCTGATGCCATATCGGTTGAGTTTCGATCCCGGCTTGAAGCAATCGGATGTCTAGTCACAATGATGTACTGTAATACTGCGAAACAGGCTTGTATGTGGATGACTATATATATATATATATATATATATATATATATATATATATATATATATATATATATAGGCTGCATATTTTCATTCAAGCAGGTTTGGGTAAATAATTTAGACATAACATGTCGATTAGTTTTCATTGTGACCTTTTCAAGTTCGCAGATCAATTTAAAAAAAAAACCCGAAAGAATACATAAACTTTGAACTTTGATATCTAAAACGCTGCATAAGCAGTAAAAACGATCAGTGGAAATGTTCTAAATTTACAGAAACACATATACGTACTCACAGACTACTTAACTCCCTGAAGATGATCTCAGGTAAGATTGAAAGTACTTGGGAAATAAAAAAAACTATTCGAAAGACAATTTTGGTAATTTTCTTACTTAATATTTTAAACCTGCCAAAAAATTAATCCATGATCTTGTAAGACTATTTTATGTCTAAATTATTTAAATAAACCTGTTTGAATATATATATATATATATATATATATATATATATATATATATATATATATATATATATATATATATATATATATATATATATATATATATGTAAGCAAATGTAAATGGATATAGATCCGACAAAATGAAGAAAAAATTTGGAAAAAAAACAAAATCCTTAAATGCAATTATGTTGTTTAAAATGAATGAAAAAATCTCAGGAGGATTTATGAAGCAGGTATAATATCCATCTCACGTACGGTGAATACTAGACCTGGTTTCTTTAATACTTCCCCTTTTTTAGCGAGATTAATGCTCGACAAGCATACACATAAAAAATTTTAGATCCTAATAGAATTTTTTCATTTTCTTTTTCATTCAAAATAATCAAAATTTTTAGGAATACGTTTTGAAAGCGTCGCCCATGTGACAACAACGTGACCATGCTAAACGGAAAGCTGATCATTTTAAAAATTTTCAGTTATATGTTTTGGATAAGACTTGTTTTTTTGTCCATCGTCTTTGTCAAATTGAACTGAATTGTATTTTAATGAATATTGTCTTGAAAAAGGTTTATTAAACCGAAACGTCAGACGTCGACATTTCATTCATTTTAAAACAACATAATTGCATTTAAGGATTTTTGTTTGTTTTTTCCAAATTTTCCTTCATATATATATATATATATATATATATATATATATATATATATATATATATATATATATAAAAAGTAAAACACACTTTTACGTGTTGGAAGAAGTGTTTGAATTATTCTGTAAACACCAAAATGTTATCACAATAAAAGCCACCTTTTGGTTAATCCAAATGTAACAGGAATGTCTCCCCCCCACCTTTATATGTGTCAAGTTTCTTCATGGATATCAGCTCGGAATGAGAAATCGGGGAGCCGGGTTCGAATTCCAGTCGAGTTCGCTACATTCACTTACCCGTATGAAAGGTCTGAATCCTTCACTTCTACCTCCAGCTATGGGTTGAATAGCAGAACAGACCGGTCTTGATTGGCAACAAGTCTACTACAGAAAGAAATGACAACTTACTGCGAGAAAATCTTCTGACAACTCATTAATAGATCCAAAGACACATGATCGCCTCAGCGTGTATCACATATTACACTCCGTGAGGAAGTTGTGGAGACACATGATCACCAAAGCGTGTATTACGTATGTCACGTAACTGAACATAATTTTATTTTTGTTTTAAATGTCCATGGAAGCTGTTTACACATTTTAACTGTACATGCGCATATGCCATTTTAATGAAAGTTTAAACCAATAAATACAATCCTGCAACATAATATAATTATGAAAGATGATGCCGGGAATATCAGCTTCATCTTCAACCAATTGTACCAACCATCATAATCTGTTGACTTACGGTATCGTGAGGTTCCAGGCTGAAACTTGGAAGTACCTCGTAAAACAAACAAGATGATTTAAAACACAATAATAATAATAATAATAATAATAATAATAATAAGTATATTTGAAGATATTCAAAAAGCTGTCAAAATACAAGGACCTTAAAATAGAAATCTCGAAAATGTGGCATATGGGAACATCAACAATCCTGTTGTAGTTGGAGCCCTAGGACTGGTTGGAAAAGATTGCAGTAGATTAATTGAAGAGATTCCTGGAAGTCCCTGCCTCAAGGAGATACAAAAAATTGTTCTGACAAGTACAGCCCACACTTTACGAAGGGCTTTATCTATGTAATTTAACTTTTTTTTTTGTCAGTGGAAAGTGTCATGATGTCATTTCTAACCTTAGGTCCCTGGGCGATACCCGGAAAGAAATGTGTAAACGCCAGAAATCAAAGAAAATAAAAATAATAATAATAATAATGCTGCCCAATTACTCTTTGATTCAGAATTGTTTCTTGGGTCAAAATTAATCATTATTCTTTATCTTGCAATTCGTGTGTGAAAAGCGGGATTGGTAATCGTGGGATTATATTGTTTTATTTTGACGTACGTTAATTTGACTTATCTATGTAAGGAGATGAACTCATATATCTTCTATCTCTTACACTTGCAAATGTCTCCTTCGTAAATCAACCGTCTTCCTTCTAATTAAGGTCTTCTTAGCTCTTACCTCCTCTTTTGTTTTCCTCGTGCGATGGCCGCAAACAATGATGGTGGGAAATCGAAAAACTGATAGGATGCGATTCGATTAAAAGTGGCATCACCATAATTATGATCGACTGTCCTTCCAGTAAAGCTCTCAGGAATCAAAGAGTGCATGGAATGCAGGGATGGTTTCCGATTGGATGGTTTCCCCCACATTGCCTGGGTCTGGAGCTTCCAGTTCTTAATTTTGATGTGGATTAAGAGTTTTTCTTTTATGATAGTGTCACCAGGAATTCTCTGCCATTGCAATTATGTTCCATTTAAGCAATGATCTTGTCAGAAGTCAGTGTAACTCCTTTAAATCGAGCTTCTGTGAAAATAGTACATTTTAAAATATCAGTGTTGGATGAGAGATCAGTCAGTTAAGTGCCATACGTGATACACGCTTAGGCGATCATGTATCGTTCGATACATGACTGACGAGGCAGAAGATTTTTTCCACATTAGGTTGCCATTTCATTCTGTGGTAGAACCCACATTGTCAAGCTATTCATACTATAGCTGGAGGGAGAAGAGATGGATTCATGCCTTTTTCGATCTATCTATCTATCTATCTCTCTATCTATCTATCTATTTTCAAATCTATCTATCTATCTATCTATCTATCTATCATCTATTATCTTTCATCTAATTACTTAGCTAGATAGCTATCTGTCTGTCAGCCAGTCTGTCTCACCCAGTATTTTCAAATCTATCTATCTATCTATCTATCTATCTATCTATTCATCTATCTATCTATCTAATTACTTAGCTAGATAGCTATCTGTCTGTCAGTCAGTCTGTCTCACCCAGTATTTTCAAATCTATCTATCTATCTATCTATCTATCTATCTATCTATCTATCTATCTATGTCCATTCGTAAATAGCACCAATTTACACAAATCTTTCCACCAACATTCTGCATAAAAAAACATAAAGAATTTCAACTTGAAATTGACAGATGTCACGTGACCAGAGTTAATCATCAGGGAGAAAATGGCGTCTTCAATAATGAAAGTGGTCGTTCCACCAGATCATAGACACAAATGAACGATGAAAGAGAGTGCAACGGTGAAAGAATTCAGAAAACACATTCACACAATCATTCATCTCTCTCTCTCTCTCTATATATATATATATATATATCTATATATATATATATATATATATATATATATATATATATATATATATATATATATAATATACTTAAGTTAAAGTTACGACTTAAAGAACTGTTAAATGTTTCTACTTGTCATACATGCAAAGACATTTTCGCTGTAAATGAATATAAGTTTTATTATTAAAAGAAGCTCCAAAGATAGTCGAAGCCGCATACACGCCTCACGCTTGATTTTTATGCTACAAGTTTCTTAATAAATATATTCTCTGGCATTTATTAGCAGAATTACTTCCGCCATTGACGTGACTTGAATCTCTACTCTAACGAAATGACCGGTTACAACACAGCCGTCTTTAACAAAAGGTCGTATTTTGTTGGAATTAACGAATCACCATCAGCAACATACGTTCTTCTTCTGCTTCTTCTTCATCTGTTTCTTCTTCTTCTTCTTCTTCTTCTTCTTCTTCTTCTTCGTTAACACGTACGTAATAACTCCTAAATAATGGACAATTCCGTTTGGAGACTCTGTTTAGTTTCAGTGTAAGAAAGAAAGAAATAAAGAAGGAAAAGACAGAGGAGGCGGTAACACTGTTTAACGTCTGCTTCAGTGAAATGGAAAAACTTGTCAGTTTTAAATCTTTTCATTTGTACCCTCTGTTGTACACATTTCCTTCCAGGTTCCAACCAGAGACCTAACGTCAGAAATGTCTTCATGGCATTTTGTACTGATCATTTTCGTAAACCTCTCCGTCAAAAAAACAACCACAAGATCACAGACATTTTACATATATTATTATTATTATTATTATTATTATTATTATTATTATTATTATTATTCCCTTTGAATGCTGGTATATACACATTTCTTTCTTAAGGTCAGAAATGGCATCATGACTTTTCCCACTGAGCATTTTTTGAAAAAAAAACAAAAAAACTCCAAAATACTAAGATCACACACATTTTATATAGATAAAGCCCTTCGTTTTTAGATTTATTTAAGGCTTGGAATACCAGGGAGTTCTTCAATGAGTCTGTCCCAACCTCTTCGAGTCAAACTGAAGGCTCCAACTACAAGTGGAATCGTAAATATTCTTACGTGTCACATTTTTGAGATTTCCACATCAAGGTTTTTGTACTTCGATATCTTTTAAGAGTTTTTTAGATAGTTAATAAAAATAATAATATCATTAATAATGATAATAATGTCAAATTAACTTATTATTTTTTTGATAGCTTATTATTATCAATATTATTATTTTTCATAGTTTTTATTATAATTATAATAATAATTATTATTATTTTCTTTGATTTCAGCTGTATACTCATTTTCTTCTGGACTTACTAATTAACCCATGGCTGGGGGGTAGAAGAGGTAGATTCATACTTTTACCAAGCGTATTTGCGCGTAAGTGAATATAACGAACCCAACTGGAATTGAAACTCTGTCCTCTGTTTAACAATTCTGAGACATTATCAATTACACCACCCGTACATCTAAGCTTAAAGACTCCTGTATTGCTGAGCAGTACTGACCAGGTTCGACGTTGCTTAACTTCGGTGATGTTACGGGAACCAATGTTTCAACGTGATGTGGCTGCAAGCTCATTTTCTTTCGGATCAGAACCAGAGATTTAAGTTCATAAATGGAATTATGACATTTTCCACTGTACATTTCTGTAGAACATACTAAGAGCACACAAATTGTATAGACAAAGCTCTTCGTGAGCTGTACTTGTGAGAACAATTTCTTTTTTGTATTTCTTTAAGGCATATGCTGCCAAGAATCCTTTCACTGATTTTATGAGGAACCTTTTCCAATTAAACCCATAGTTCCATCAACAACTGGAATTATTGATGCCCTCGTGTGCCATATTTTTGAAAATTCCAATCGAAGATTTTTTTTATAGTACTTGGAATCTCTTCAAAGCTACATTACTATTGTAACCGAGGGAAAGGTTACAGAAGAAAATGATCAAACGAAGGTTGGTAATGAACGATAACACTTAGGATCAGAACAACACCTAAAATTCGCCAGCGTATTAGTAGTCAACTGCTAGAAGTGAGTCAAGTGAATTCCACAATGAATCTCCAACAGCAGGATATCTACCAACCGCCTCACGTGGTCAGAAGGCCAAATGTAATGTGAGGTATCCGAGCCTACGTAGGCTCGGCTAAAAATTCCCCGTAAACCCCATAAAAACCGGGGTCTGTTAGCTGTCTGCCACCCCAGACGAGACTCTGCCCTTCGGCATAACCTCGTCTGGGTTCCTCTCTGTCCGAAGGCAGAGAGTTTGACTAGCTTAGCTGGAGACGAATCTCCGACTGAAGTATATTTGCCAACCGCCTCACGCGATCAGATGTGGCACAAGGCCGAATTTAACGTGGGGTATCCGAGTCCGTAGACTCGGGCAAAAATTCCCCGTAGACCCCGTAAAAAACGGGGTCTGTTAGCTGTCTACCATCCCAGACGGGACTCTGCCCTTCGGCATAGCCTCGTCTGGGTTCCTCTCTGTCCGAAGGCAGAGAGTTCGTCCAGCACAGCCCGAGACGAATCTCAGACTGAAGACCAACGTACAGTATTTCCTACTGTATTTATATGAATGGAGATATACCCTTTATCGTCCGTAGGTATGCTACAGCAATAATAATCTAGTGCGATTGCAATATCAGTAAGAAAGTACAGTCTGTTTTGATATATTCACCTTAACGTTTTTAACATTTCCCATTCTCCATTTCCTATACGTGGTTTTCACATGAACGCTTCTAATCCTAATTTCATACTATCAGAATCATAAGAGTGTCACACTCCTATGTATTCTTTGTGGTAATCATAACTGGGTGATTAGCTTTGTTCCGACTATTATTATTATTATTATTATTATTATTATTTTCTTTGATTTCTGGCGTTTACACATTTCTTTCCGGGTCCCGCCCAGGGACCTAAGGTTAGAAATGGCGTCATGACACTTTCCACTGACAAAAAAAAAAAAAAAAAATTACATAGATAAAGCCCTTTGTAAAGTGTGGGCTGTACTTGTCAGAACAATTTTTTGTATCTCCTTGAGGCATGGACTTCCAGGAATCCCTTCAATTAGTCTACTACAATCTCTTCCAACCAGTCCTAGGGATCCAACTACAACAGGGATTGTTGATGTTCCCATATGCCACATTTTCGAGATTTCTATTTCAAGGTCCTTGTACTTTGACAACTTTTTGAATATCTTCAAAGATATATTGCAGTCATCAGGGACTGCCATATCAATAAGGAGGCACCGTTTTTGTTTGTGGTCTTTAATAACAGTATCTGGGCGGTTGGCCTTGATTGTTCTGTCAGTGTGTATTGTGTAGTCACATAGAATTGTAACAGGTCCTATCTCCGTAACCGGGTCTGGGTGGTGTTCATACCAGTTTCTTTCAGTTTCCTTCCCGTAGAAGTTGCAGATTTTCCAGTGCAGATATTGGCCCACTCTGTCATGTCGGGTTTTATATTCCGTGGGTGCCAAATTATTATTATTATTATTATTATTATTAATAATAATAATAATGTGTCCTTGAGGACAGATGGCACAGTGGATAAAGGCTTTGGTTAGATCCAGAGACAGGACCCAAAAGAGTGTGAGTTCAATACCTTGTTAAGGCAGTGGAGAACTTTCAGAGGGAAATTAACAGGAGATAACTGACATCCGTTAAACATGACACGTGGAACTAGAACAGTCTACTCCAGTGAGCGAAATAAAGGGTTCAGTTCGACATTCCAACCACCTGAAGAAGGCCGGAGCGTACAAGGGCCGTAACGTTGTAATAAATATGGCGACAAAGATGAGGACAATAGTCCGAATAATGTAAAATCTTTTTTTTCTTTGTTTAATGAATTTATCAGTGACCCTGCCGTTAAATTCTAGTGTTGATGGTGGTGGTGTTTTTGGTGGTGTGGGTGATCTACCCTATAAAGCTTGATTATTATCACTCTTACTGCCGGCAGAAAGTTGAACATTTTTATCTCCATGCCATTTTGTGTCCGCCTCTCAACATGGAAGCTATGCAAAATTTTATACAATTTGAAATTACATTTTTCTTTTCTTTAATTTTTTTTTAAGTCTATTTGACTTTATTTAACGTTAATCTTTTTTCATTTTCATTTTCTTTTATTCTTATTTTACTTTTATTCTTTATTTCTATTTAAATTTTTTCCCACATTTCCAGTGTAACCTTCCGTGCTTTTTAACTCGGGATAATGAATCTTTGCTGATATATATGTATGTGAGGGTGGGCGCTCGTGTGTAAGGAATGTATTGGCTGATTACCTACTTTTTCGTTTTTCCTTTTTTTTCTAGTGATAACCCACAATGTATGTCTACCTGACTTTTCATCTAGTAGTGACTGTGACATATACTAGATTAAATCTTAGTATGGTCATTTTTTAAAGAGAAGGAAAACTCAGATAAACAACACGCAACTCATAATCGTATCGAGAAGAGAATGGCGAACAATCCCCTTCAGGCTTCGGAATCCTATTTGTAAAAGACCATTAGCTAATGTGCCGGGCGACTTTAGGTGGACTTTTGGACTCGTGGGTAACCTCCGAGGACAATATCTCTATCTATAAAAGGCAGAATGTGTGTGTGTGTAACGAATGCACGGCCGCAATTTTCGACCAAAACCAAAATTTACATGCACATGCTCCAAATTAGCGGAAAGGCCAAGACCGTCTTTGCATTTCCCAACTCACATCGATAGTGTAAATAATCGATTTTTTCATGCTTCTATGGCAGTTTTCATGTAGTTTGCGGCCATTTTCTACTGGCCAGAGTGAGAGCCTATAGCTGGCTGCCACGAATAGGCAGGAAGATTCTATTGGCCAGCGTAAGAGCCAACAGCTGACTGACACGAATGTTAACTAGCATGCAAAAAAAAATCGATAGCTGCATTCGTCACAAGTGGGAAAAATTTAAATCTGCATGGCACTTTACTCCAATTGGCTCATTCGCTTGCTTAAACTCAACGTTGATTCTGATTCCGCAGAACTGGGTTGGGTGTGAAAAAGTATTTGTTGTTAATATTCTATTTTCATTCGGTTTTTCCAGTTACGAGTCCTTTTTTAAAGCTGATCGTTTTGTGTTCATTTCTTTTTTCGTAAGAGATTTAATGTTTAGTATAGAGCTTAGAAAAAATTCGCAGTGTGAGATAGGCAAGAAGTAAGGCATGTAGCAACATCAGCACGGCAAAGGGCACTCCTTTAAAGGCAAGGAAGGGTAAAAATATTTTAAGTCAAGTGATAGCGATTGCTGTATGAGTCGTACACTTTTTTAATCAAGCACGGGCAACGCCGGGCCATGCTGCTAGTGAAAACTAAAAAATCATAGCAAAAATTCCACCGTCCTGGGTATGATGATAAACTACATCCGCGTTCTGGGTAAGACGATAAATTACGTCCGACAGCAAGGACTCTGATCAGAGGGTTTTGAGAAGTGTGAAAACACCTCTTAATTGCTAGTGTTCCCAAGTCCATCCTGACCCGACTAATAGTTAACCCCGAAATTGAGGTAAAAAGCATTCTAAAAGTGTAAAAATAGGTTTTAATTACAGAAATACTTCGTAAAAATTATTACCAGAAATAAATTTTTGAAGAAAAATCTATCACCAGCAAAAATTTTTGTGAAAAAATATTACCAGCAATACGTTTTTGAAAAAAAAAATTACCAGCAATACACGTTTTAAAATATATTACCAGCAATACCTTTTTGAGGAAAAAAATATTGCCAGAAATAGATTTGACAAAACAAAATATTATCAGGAAAAAAAACCAACTTGTCAGCATTAAATAACTCATTAAGGTTGATATACTGTAAAACACAACACAACAAACAAAAATTCCAATATGGCTCTTCCTGTGGATAAAAAGGAAGCCCGTCCCTTAAAGGAGAAGCTACCTGAGGTCAAAAAAATCTGCCATAGGAACGAACTCCTACACAAATAATGAATATTTATGACTAAACAATCAGGGAAATCTAATGTTGGCTTTGCGAATTCTCCAACTAGACCCACAACCATTCATTTAAAGAAAGAAAAGTTAAAATGTTCCCGTGAATACAAACTCGTTATGACTGCATTCTATGAAGCGTTGCACAAAGCTTAGAAAAACACCAATCGCCAAACATATGACATTTGACGAGAAAAGTTTGGACAAGTAATTAAAAGGGACATTGACAAAAATAACCTAGCCAATGTAAGAAGGTACATCATGAGAAATAACCGATTGATAGATGTTGAAATTAAAGAAATAAAAAGAACTGCAACCAGAATAAGCGAATCAACAGGACGTGAAAGGGAACCGGAAATTGACATAAAAAGTATTAACATCACACAAACCACAGTTCATAAAGAAGAAACTAAGATACATACCAATCACTGTGAAGATAATGTTGAAAGTTTAGAAGAGTTGGAAAGGCGTGATCTTAATCAGTTACAAGCCTACAAGGAAACGAGTCCAAAACACATAGAACAGAATTATTTTATGTAAAACAAGAATAGTATACAAGAAGCCAAGTAAGATACCATGAGACATACAAGGGAGACACAAAATATTAAAATGGAGGAACGAGAACAACTCCCAAAAATGAAAACAACAAAGCAGAAACCTAAAACTATTAAACTTTATAATGCGGCACTCAAATGTGTTTTGGATGAAGTAGATTCACATAAGTCTCAAGCAAGTCAGCAGCAGCAGCGATAGCAGAAACTAACAAATTAAACATCAGAGTAAACAAATGCATTCTCACACTTTAAGAAAATCCCAGGAAATTCATCTATATCTGAAATGCAGAAAATGTATTCATCATGTGCTCACACAGAAATAAACACTTTCAATATGAAAATCTTCACTTACCTAAGGTCTCAGGTAAAAGACATAGTGAATGATTGTATCAAATAGCATGTAAAAAAAGGAATAATAATAATAATAATAATAATAATAATAATAATAATAATAATCTCTCTGTCTCTCTCCCCTGTATGTGTGTATATATATATATATATATATATATATATATATATATATATATATATATATAATTTACATGTGTATGTATCCGCATTGACAGGGATCATATTGTATCTATTTTTAAATTTTTTGTTGTTGTTGTTTAACGTATATTTCAAATTTTCGGTCCCCCCCCCGACCTTAAGTGGACATTCGTGTCCATTTTTCACTTTATTTTCCACTTTTTCTCTCTCACTTTAAGCATCCCAAATCTCTGTCGCTGCGTATATGTGTACATGTTTACTAATATCTATCTATCTCTCTCTGTCTCTCTCCCGTATGTGTGTGTATATATATATATATATATATATATATATATATATATATATATATATATTTTACATGTGTATGTATCCGCATTGAAAGGGATCATATTGTATCTATTTTTAAATTTTTTTTTTTTTAAGTCTATATACTAAAATGTATTTAACACCCCCTGGAGTGGTCACTTCGACTTATACTAAGTTAAAACTTACTATAGTCTACCCCACTGAATACCACATAATCTTTTGAAATATTCTCTCTTTATATAAATAAACCCACAATCTCATTGTTTGGGCGTGCTCCTGGATCTTCTTCGAGATTCGTCCTACAGCTGGTAATCTGAACATAACTACCCCTTGGCGGTCAAGGTTAAAACGCATCTCTACTAATTTCAATGAATACGAATAATATTTCATACCGGATCGGCCGTCAACCGGGGCAACAAGGGCCGCGTCGCTCAGAGAGAAACCAGTCTTCCACACACGAAGAGACACTTGGTCACCAAAACCGGATTATTGCCAACCTTGGACCAAGTGACTCTATGCAAAATCGACTAATAAAAAGTAAACGAACGAAATGGAGCCGCGAAGAGTATCGACAAGTCATGACATCCTTCTTCACTGCACTCGAAAACCCAGCAAAGAACACCACCAATCAAACATACCAAATATGGAGAAGTACGGTGGGAAATGATGTAAGACCTAACCTTAATCCAAACATGCTTGCCAATGTCCGTAGGGACATCATGCGAAACAACAGACTCTCACAGGCAGAAATAGATAAGATAAAATTACATATAAGACAAAATACTATGACCCATCACTCAAACTCTATTGAGGCGAATGTAGAAATAAGGAATGCAACAGAGTATGGGGTGGATGCTGGAGAGAATGAAGTACTGAATAATCTCCCAGGAATTGAAACCCAAGACTCTACCTTAAACACAACCTACAGTCCTTCAGAAACTGCACCTGGAGTCATCTTCAGTGACAATAAGTTAGAATTCCTGGAAAACCACGGAGCTGAAATTACCGAAGCGAAAAATGACGTCATCCAAGTGCTCAGCAGAGTAACATTCACACAATTGTCAGACAGAGACCAGCTCCCGAAAATCCATATGACGAACTCCAACAGGCACATCGTGAAAATATACAATGCTGCTCTGGAAACACTGTTAACAGATAAACCACCGGGAAACATCACAGAAGTTAACAACGTCATATACGCCACAGCTTTAGCAGCGACTCGGAAGCTTGGAGTCAAGACAATAAATAAAATTAACAGACACAGAGAACCAGCTTGGAAAACCAAACTGATTCGAGAAATACAACAAATCAGATGTGAGCTTTCTATATTAGATGAGCTCACCAGAAACCTTAATATTTCCACACGTAAATTCAAAAAGATCAAGCGGAAATATAACATTAAATCCCTAATTGATATTCCAACAATCAAGGAAATGCTGAAGCAGAAACTTCAGCTGAAGGCGCAGAGAACAAGACGATACGAAAAACGTTGTAGGTTCTATCGCCAAAATAAAATATTCCGAACAGATCTTAAGAAATTTTACAGGAAATTGGAAAACACCTATACATGTCGAAAGGCCACCATCGATTGATAATGTACAGACATTCTGGGAAAATATCTGGAGCAGCCCAAAGAAGTATAACCCAAATGCAGAGTGGATACGGCGAAGAAGAACGAATGCTGGATACCCTCTGCAAGAATGGGAAAAATATATCCACAGATGATGTTAGGCAAGCTCTAACGAAATCCCAAAAGTGGAAATCCCAGGAAGTGACAAGTTGCCCAATTTCTGGCTGTATCATCTCACATCTACCCATGAAATTCTTGCAAAAACATTATCAACGCTTGTAAATAATCCCTATGAAACCCCGAATGGATTACTGAAGGTATGACATACCTCATAACAAAAAAACAACTGAAACAGACGACCCGAAAAATTATAGACCGATAACATGTCTCTCCACAACGTATAAGTTGATCACGTCTGTATTGACGAACCGTACTTATTCCTTTCTCGAAACAAACAGCACTCTCCCGCTGGAACAGAAGGGATGCAGAAGAGGTTCATATGGCTGCAAGGATCAACTTCTGATAAATAAAATGATCCTGGAAAATTGCAGGAGACGACACAGGAACCTAAGTGCAGCGTGGATTGATTATCGTAAAGCCTTTGATAGTGTTCCACATTCTTGGATCCTTAAGACTTTGGAAATGTACAAAGTCTCCCATGTGGTATTAAATTTCCTTATGGGAATGTGGAACACCAAACTATACCTTAGTCACACCGTGGGCACTGCCATATCCAACCGTCTGAGTATCCGACGTGGAATCTTTCAAGGAGATTCTCTGTCACCCCTTCTGTTTTGTTTATCCTTAATCCCTCTTACACATGAACTGAACAACAGTAGCTATGGTTACAAAATAAATAAGAAAATATTCAATCACCTACTCTACATGGATGCTCTCAAACACTTTGCCAAAGACGACAATGAGTTGAAAGGCCTCCTCAATATTGTAAAATACTTCAGTGACGACATAGGTATGGACTTCGGATTAGATAAATGTGCAAAATTAACTTTCAAGAAAGGTAGAATTACAGAAACACCCTTAATAGATTTAGATTTTTTGTCACAAAGATTAGGAACTGGAGCATGGTGAAGCTTATAAGTACCTAGGAATTAGCGAAGGAGATGGTATACAACACCCCAAAATGAAGGAAAAAAAAAATAAGAAAAGAGTACTACAGGCGTGTACGTCTGGTACTAAATACTGAGCTGAACTCAAAAAAACAGGATATCAGCCATAAACACATTGGCTGTCCCTGTGGTGCAATACAGCTTTAATGTCCTTAACTGGACCATAGCTGAAATTAAGCGACTGGATGCCAAAACGAGAAAGCTACTCACTTGCTATCGCATGCATCATCCCAAAACTGATGTCGACCGTCTGTATGTGCCCAGATCCGAAGGAGGCAGAGGATTAGTTCAACTAGAACTGTCCTACAAAACTACAACAATTGGCCTCCAAAGATATTTGGAAACTACTGAAGACTGGATGATGTTATGCGTCAAGGAACATGAAAGTAGTAAGCGTCTCTACTCCGTAATGAAGGAAGCCAACAAATTCAAAATGGAGTTCCAAATGGGCGTAGAGATGCAACTACAGCACAATACACCGGCTGAAACTGCAAAATACCTAAAAAAGATAGCTAAGACGAATGCAACAGACCAGTTACAAAAGCGATGGCAAGATAAACCGCTTCATGGCCAATATTCTGCGCGTACCAAACAAGCTGACGTAGACAAAACCCGTACCCATCAGTGGCTACGTAGTACAGGGTTGAAAGCGGAAACTGAAGGTTTTATCCTTGCTGCGCAGGACCAATGCTTGCTAACTAGGAATTATCAAGCACATATACTAAAATATTGTGTCAGGCCAAAATGCAGATTCTGTGATAAATATCCAGAAATGATTGATCATCTTGTAGCAGGTTGTACGGTGTTGGCACCCACTGAATATAAAACCCGACATGACAGAGTGGGCCAATATCTGCACTGGAAAATCTGCAATTTCTACGGGAAGAAAACTGAAAGAAACTGGTATGAACACCACCCAGACCCGGTTACGGAGATAGGACCTGTTACAATTCTATGGGACTACACAATACACACTGACAGAACAATCAAGGCCAACCGCCCAGATATTGTTATTAAAGACCACAAACAAAAACGGTCCCTCCTTATTGATATGGCAGTCCCTGCCGACTGCAATGTATCTTTGAAGATATTCAAAAAGTTGTCAAAGTTGAAATAGAAATCTCGAAAATGTGGCATATGGGAACATCAACAATCCCTGTTGTAGTTGGAGCCCTAGGACTGGTTGGAAAAGATTGCAGTAGACTAATTGAAGGGATTCCTGGAAGTCCATGCCTCAAGGAGATACAGAAAATTGTTCTGACAAGTACAGCCCACACCTTACGAAGGGCTTTATCTATGTAATCATTTTTTTTTTTTTTTTTTTTTTTTGTCAGTGGAAAGTGTCATGACGCCATTTCTAACCTTAGGTCCCTGGGCGGGACCCGGAAAGAAATGTGTAAACGCCAGAAATCAAAGATAATAATAACAATAATAATAATAATAATAATAATAAAAAGAAGTAGAAGAAGAGAGATATTTTAGATGCGTAATTGCAACAAAAGAGATGAAAGAAAAAACAGGAGTAATAACTGAAAGCGTAAAAGAATGAAGCAGAAAAGAACAAAAGAAAGTAAGATGCTGTAAATGAAAAGGGAACAGGTTTAGTGTCACAGAGTTACAAATGTGGTGCAGACACCGTGGATTGCAACGTGACAGATGATTTCGTTATTGCTCCACGCGAAAAAGAAAACGCGGGCATAAAGAAAAAAATGATAAAGGGCAAAAGCTTGAAAGGAAGAAAACTGAAAAAGAGAGCAAGCGTCAGACAAAGGAAAATGAAAGAAAAGTACAGAAGTCTGAAAGGAAGAAAATGGAAGAGAAGAGGTCAGTAGACAGAAAGGAAGGAAAAAAAAAACGACAAAAGACAAGAGAAGGGCATGAAAAAAAGTAAGTAGAAGACAGAAAAAAAAGGAAAATGACAAAAGTGGAAAAGACAGAAAGAAATAAAAATGTAGAAAAACGGACGAAAGAGAGAGAGAGAGAGAGAGAGAGAGAGAGAGAGATGATAAAAAGAGTAAAAGACAGAAAGACAGGAAAATAAAGGAAAACGGGACAAAACAACGGAAAAAAAAATAAGAAAATTATGTAAACAAAAAATGAAAAAAAGAAGAAAAAAACGAAGAAAGAAAAACAATGAAATGACAGTCAAAAGACAAAGAAAATAATGAAGAAGAAAGAGATGGAATAGACAAAAAGAGAAAAATGAAGGTCTGGAAAAGACAGAAATACAAAAATGAAAAAGAAAGGGCGGGAAAAGGCAGAAATACAAAAATGAAAAAGAATGGGCGGGAAAAGACAGAAAACATAAATGAAAAAGAAAGGGCGGGAACAGACCGAAATACAAAAATGAAGAAGAAAGGGCGGGAAAAGGCAGAAATACAAAAATGAAAAAGAAAGGGCGGGAACAGACCGAAATAAAAAAATGAAGAAGAAAGGGCGGGAAAAGACAGAAATACAAAAATGAAAAAGAAAGGGCGGGAAAAGACAGAAAACAAAAATGAAGTAAAAGTGCAAAAGAGAGAAAGAAAAAAATGAAGAAAAAAGGGCAAGAGACTGAAACAAACGAAAATTGAAGTAGAGGAAAAAAAGGAAGAAAGAAAAGAAAAAAACAGAAAGAAAGAAAAGTTAAAAGAAAGAATGTAGACAGGCTCGAAGAAGCGATACGGATGTTATGTTTTAACGCCTGATTCAGTGAAATGGAAATCCGTAACATTTTTTTATGTAGCGTCTTACGTGTTTAAATAATGATCTGAATTCATACTTATTATTCTTATTGTAATATTTTGTAAAAGTGTTTACAATCAAATATTTAACGGTGCATTACAGGAATTTTAATGGGTGTTTTTGTTTTGTTTTTTTTTGTCGTAGAATTCGCAAACATCTTACTGAATCGCTAACTTAAGTATTATGTGTCAAAAGTGAAAGCCAACGAAAATGATGAGGAGAGAGAAGGAAAGAAATGAAAATGAAGAGAAGTGACGGCAAAGAAGAAAAGAGTAAAACGAAAGAAACGAAGATAAATGAAATAAAAACACGTGCAACAAAGAAGAAAAAAAGAAAAAAACGGACGAAAGAAAGAAAGAAAGCCAGAATGATGGGAATGGGGGCGGGGGGGGCAAGAAAATAAAAGAAGCAAGCAAAAAAAAAAGAAGAAAAAAAATGACGAGAAGAAGCAAAACAAAAAGAAAAAAGAAAAGCATCAAAAGAGAAAAGAAAACAAGAGGCAAAGGAAGAAGAGAAAGTGTTAAAGAAAAAGTAATGAAGGATAAAACAAGAGAAAAAAGAAAAAAAGAGAGAAACAATAAGCAAAGGATGAAAAAAGAAAAAAAGAAAGCAGAAAAATATAAAATTCAACAAAATGTTGGATTATAACAATTACTGATAAATGCGATTTGGTATAGAGAAATGTAATTTTCTATCAAAAATATGATAATACGTGATTTGACAGACTTATAAATTAAAAATAAATGTTATTTTATGAAATACGCACTTAAACCGCAATTACCCAAGAACTGGCGAATTCCTTTGTCTTTTTATATTTAATACATCTTATTACTAACAAAATAAGGATTTTAAAACTGATGTGTGGTTTAGAATTTACAATAATTTCATATTCAAAAAGTAATAAATAAAGTTTTGATTTGTTGCTAATGAAATAATATATATATATATATATATATATATATATATATATACTCGATTCTCCCATGTCGAATTCGAAGTATGAGGTGGGTCAAGAAGATTAGTTCCAAGGAACCGACAGACCGACACTAGCACATGAGAAGATTTTGTGCAGAAACATCCACACTTTTTGAAGGACCGAATATAGAGTAGCCTGTCGCCTCTAAGTGTTGACTTCAATGTTCAATATATATATATATATATATATATATATATATATATATATATATATATATATATATATATATATATATATATATATATAAGTATGTGTGTTTTGACTACCTTTCCATTTATATATATATATATATATATATATATTAGTTTTCTATTCAGGAGAGCCAGTTTCGAAACTCACTATGGTTCATTTGTGCGGGAGGTGGCTTCACGATAAACGATACCAGCTGGTTAAACGATACCAGCGTGTGAGACCATTGGTAAGTACTTGGAAAAATTAGCCTCGTTTTAACCACGACTTATGAAATTGTAGAGATAATCTTCTTTTATGTGCCATGTTCCTTTAGAACGTAGGCGATCATGGCTCTCCACTTCCCCCTATCCATTGTAGTTCTCAATATGTTTTGTCCATTTGCTACTTCTAACCCCTGTTCTGTCATCCACTTGTTTAAGCCCTACTAGACAAATCACGCGTTGCGTTCCTTTGTCTCTCTTTCCCTCTAACGGCCCCGTGTGCATCAGATTCTCCAAGCCCATCTTTCTCATTACGTGTCCCAGAAAGTTCAGCTGCCTCTTCCTGATGTTAAGTATAAGCTTCCTCCTTGTCCGCATCCTTTCCAAAACCTCATCGTTGCTCACATGTTCGGTCTATGGTATCCTTAGCATCCTTCTGTAGAACCATAGTTCTGTTGCCTCAAGTCTTTTCATCATTTTTGAGGAGACTGTCCAATATTCGCTGCTGCAAAGGAGTATAGATATCACGTAGCAGTTCAGTACTCTTTTCTTTGTTACCAACGAAATCATTCTGTCTATGATACTCATTTGAAACCGTCGATGATTATAATAGCCGTAGGTTACAAGCCATAGATAGAGAGGATTTGAGCATACAGGCCTTGTTTACATGTTTATCTTTGAGATTATCCTCTCTCTCTCTCTCTCTCTCTCTCTCTCTCTCTCTCTCTGAAGCTGTAACTAAGGTCTACTGAGTTGTATAAACCCCAGGTGAGCTCTGTGGGAGTTGAAGAAAGAGAAACGTGCCTGAATAAAAAAGGGTGAGTAAAAATTGATGATAGGATTTTAAAGCTGATAGAAAGAGGTTAAGATAGAAAAAGCGTAATAAAAAAAAAAAACAGGAGAAAGTAAAATTACTGTAATCTTCCATATCCGCGGATGGTTAAGACGTTTTACTGTAATAATGGTCTCAGGTTAACAAAGTAAATGACGTTGCAATCTAGCGTTTCTTCTAAAGTGAAAAGGTGAAAGGTCTGGATTTCATAAAGTAAATGTTTTTAAAAATCATTTCACCCCAAGCAAGTCAAGAATGCCACGAAGACACCAGGGGTTATTGAGTGTAAAAGAAAAGAAGAAGACTTTAGGGAGAAAAAAAGGGCACTAAAAAAACATTATTCAGGAAAACAGAAGATGGCGATTGGCGTTGCCTTTGAATTTTTGAAGATTGTAGGTGACAGGGAATCAATAAACCAGAAGAGAGTTCCGTAGGGGAGAAGAGAAGCAATTAGAATAGGAATTTATCAGTCTGTCTCTTCATGTCTATCTCTTTCCACACACTCTCTCATTCTCTATCTATCTATCTATCTATCTATCTATCTATCTATCTATCTATCTATCTATCTATCTTAACAGGTTCATTATCTATCTATCTATCTATCTATCTATCTATCTATCTATCTATCTTAACAGGTTCAGTATCTATCTATCTATCTATCTATCTATCTATCTATCTATCTATCTATCTATCTTAACAGGTTCAGTATCTATCTATCTATTCATCTATCTATCTATCTATCTATCTATCTATCTATCTTAACAGGTTCATTATCTATCTATCTATCTATCTATCTATCTATCTATCTATCTATCTATCTTAACAGGTTCATTATCTATCTATCTATCTATCTTAACAGGTTCAGTATCTATCTATCTATCTATCTATCTATCTATCTATCTATCTATCTATCTATCTTAACAGGTTCATTATCTATCTATCTATCTATCTATCTATCTATCTATCTATCTATCTATCTATCTATCTTAACAGGTTCATTATCTATCTATCTATCTATCTATCTATCTATCTATCTATCTATCTATCTTAACAGGTTCATTATCTATCTATCTATCTATCTATCTATCTATCTATCTATCTATCTTAACAGGTTCATTATCTATCTATCTATCTATCTATCTATCTATCTATCTTAACAGGTTCATTATCTATCTATCTATCTATCTATCTATCTATCTTAACAGGTTCATTATCTATCTATCTATCTATCTATCTATCTATCTTAACAGGTTCATTATCTATCTATCTCCGTATTCATTCTATCTATCTATCTTAACAGGTATCTATCTTCATCTTAACATTCTATCTATCTATCTATCTTAACAGGTTCATTATCTATCTATCTTATCTATCTATCTATCTATCTATCTATCTTAACAGGTTCATTATCTATCTATCTATCTATCTATCTATCTTAATCTTAACAGGTTGATTATCTATCTATCTATCTATCTATCTATCTATTCATCTATCTATCTCTATCTTAACAGGTTCATTATCTATCTATCTATCTATCTATCTATCATCTATCTATCTATATCTATCTATCTATCTATCTATCTTAACAGGTTCAGTATCTATCTATCTATCTATCTATCTATCTATCTATCTATCTATCTATCTATTTATCTATCTATCTATCTATCTTAACAGGTTCAGTATCTATCTATCTATCTATCTATCTATCTATCTATCTATCTATCTATTTATTTATCTATCTATCTATCTATCTTAACAGGTTCAGTATCTATCTATCTATCTATCTATCTATCTATCTATCTATTTATTTATCTATCTATCTCTCTATCTTAACAGGTTCATTATCTATCTATCTATCTATCTATCTTAACAGGTTCATTATCTATTTATCTTAACAGGTTCATTATCTATCTATCTATCTATCTTTTCATATCTATCTATCTATCTATCTATCTATCTATCTATCTATCTATCTATCTATCTATCTATCTCATTCTGTTCATTATCTATCTATCTATCTATCTATCTATCTATCTATCTATCTATCTATCTATCTATCTATCTGATTATTACTGATGTATGTATGTAGTGATTTAATAAGCGAAGCACAAAGTAGAAAATATGGAGTATCCAGTTAAATGTGTGTATGCATGTATGGTTGTAGGTTTCAGACATAATCTGGAGGTTTTAGAAAATATCTCTGGCAGAAGAGCAGTGAATATTGCATATGAAAATAAAAGAAAGAAAACAGAATGGATGATAGGAAGAGAATAGAAACAAAACAAGGGGAGGGGGGAAGAAGAGAAAGAAATAACAACAAAGAGTACAACCAAAAGAAAGAAAGAAAATAGAAATGAATTTAAGGGAAGCAACAAAAACAAAATAAAAGAACGAAAGAAAGAAAGAAAGAAAGAAAGAAAGAAAGAAAGAAAGAAAGAAAGAAAAAATACGTTTGACAAGAATAAAAAAGAAAGAGAATACGATGAAAGAAGAAAAAAAAAGTATGCAGCAGAGGTTTTCCAATATTTAAAAGAGAATATAGTTTCGATTCCTTTCGGGTGGACCTTTTTCTTGATTAAGACTTTCTCTCTCCGGGCCAATTGTCATTGATTTCACGGTTTAATAAGATCAGGAATGTCTATTCGTACACATAACCTATACAGAGTTTATAGTAAGAGAATCACACTCATAGCCACATACACACGCACACACACATATTATTACTTAAACGTTATGGCCATACATATATATATATATATATATATATATATATATATATATATATATATATATATATATATATATATATATATATATATATGTATGTATATTTTGAACAATAAGAAAAAAAAAAAATTAGAAAATAAAAAAATTAAAAAAATTAAAATCTTTAGACACACTGGGTTGTAGATTAATATTCTTTCATTTTTTTTATTATTATTATTCCATTTAGATTCCTCGACTAGTTTCGACCAACATGACCATCATCGGGAGGAGAACTATTTCTGTTTGCTGGTAGCACTAAACTACAGAAATGAGTCTTTTGCTGGATAAAATATATATATATATATATATATATATATATATATATATATATATATATATATATAAATACACACACACACACACACACATATATATATATATATATGTGTATGTATGTATGTATGTATGTATAAAATAAGATGAAATAAGAAGAAAAAGATACATTATCTCTATGAAAATATTAAGTGCGTGTGAGAACTGGCAAAACCATAACCATTATTTCCGTAGCCCATTAGATTGATAAGGGAACCTTATGTAGAAGAATCTGCAATATTATTAGTCTTGATCTGGCGGCTCAGTTCCGGTCATTTTCCCACCGCTGTAAGGTTGTCTCTCTATGTCTTTTTTTTTATATATACTTTCATGGTAATTGTTCAAATTGATCTCTTCAGTATGGTACCTAGACTTTATGAATTTAAGCTCAGCACTAGACTGGCGTCGAGATTTCATCAGTTTACTGTTGAAGCTGGCTAGATGTAGCCGTAAATGCGATGCCAAGTTTCTCCTCTCGCACTACTCGCTTGTGGAACGCCCTTTTCGGCCTCATCTTTTCCAGTCAAGTTTAATCTTCAAAAATTTAAATGCAATGTCAATCGCTATCTACTGTCCTCCTGATTGCTCTTTACTCTTTCCGCTCATCGTTAATGTTTCTGTTCCTATTTCTTCCACACCCTGTAACCCCTTGAGTTTTAATGGCTGTACTGTCTTGCTTGGGGTGATTCCGATTAAAAAGAATTGTACTTCATACCTTAAGACATTTCAAACTAAAGTCCGATTTTTGGCAGTTATTCTGACGTAAAATAATATTAATTAATAGTAATAGTAGTAGCAGTAGTATATATATATATATATATATATATATATATATATATATATATTAAATTGAGAACAATCTAATGCAGTACGTCCGTCCATTTCACTTCAATAACGAAGAAGTTTTAGAGAAAATGGAAACAAAAAGGTCAACCGTATTTAGAATCAGAAATTTCTGGGGTGCATAACGACGAATGAAAGGCTTTGGAATTTTGGCATTACGGGACAGGTTGAAAGCAGGAAGGAAAATGGAAAGCAGCGAATAACCTTCCTAACGTTCTTTTGAAAATGGTGGGCTAAACAGGGATTAGGAGAGATAGCAAAAAACAAAAAAAACGAAAAAAAAAAACATTGCAAAGAGCTACAAAGAACAGGAAGTTGTGGTATATCAAGATCTGAGCGACACGGCACATAGAAGAAAAAAATGGTTTTGAATTCAGAGTTGTCTTTGAGTGCCCCATCATGGTACATTCTACTCTACTTTTTAACTTGTAGCTAGTGGAAACTGTATTCATATCGTTTTCAAGTGTATTAAGTGCCAAGTGAAGAAAATAGATATTAGTAGAATTTGAAAACCGAACCTCGTTTTCACTTTCTGTGTCGATAGCCTTTGCATTAAAAGAAAACTGAAAACAAATGCAGAAAACGATATATCCTGTGAGGAAAATGCAGAAAACGATACATTCTATGATGATAGAATAAATAAACACTATATAAGAAAAAGATGATTTTGAATTCAGTGTTGTGTTTTTCCTAACTTGAATGTCCTATAAAGGCTAAAAAGTACAATCTAATCTACTTTTTAATTTGTAGCTAATGGAAACTGTATTCATATAATTTTTAAGTGTGTTAGTGCTAACTGAAGAAAATAGATATGTGCAGAATTTGAAAACCTAACCCCATTTTCACTTTCTGTGTCGATAGCCTTTGCACTAAAAGAAAACTGAAAACAAATACAGAAAACGATATATCCTGTGAGGATAGAACAAATGAACACTATATAAGAAGATAAACACCATATAAAAAAAAGGATAAACACCATATAAAAAGCTAAATAAAAACGCTATAAAAAGGTTACTTGAAATAATTTATTGGCGCAGAAAAGAACTGGGAAAAACGCAGAAAGGATAAATCAATAAAAAAAGCGTAAAAAAAGCACAGAAAGAAAAAATAGAAAAGCAGAGAAAAAGAAAAAAAAAGTGTAAAATCTCACGAAAGCCTCGATGTTTTACAAATAATAAAGGAAATATTTGAAATGACAACCAGCGAAAGAGCTATTGAATAAGAATAGTAAAACTTCTATGTCAAAGAACGGTAATCCCAAAACGAATTATGGCATTAATACCAAGGATTATTTTGTGCCGCCAAGTTTATCCTAGTTTGAATAAAAGCTCTTTCTGAATAAACCAATGCATGTGTATATATGCAGACGTCTCCGTAGCTTAGTACACCCGCAAGAAATTGGAATGACTTGTACTAACATTTGATATATAGGTACGTTTGTAGTTGTCATGCAATTCTGTTATATGACCCACTCCTAACTTTCATCATTCTTTTTTGTAAACTTTTTTTTCTCGCAGAATTTGTCCACTGCACTAACACGTACAAGAAAGGAAGCATTCAGATCACACATTGACAGAATTCAAAACCTCTTACGCGGTCTTATCAGAGAAAACATATTCTCCAGCGTCTCTCCGACAGTTACAGTGTCGGAAAACTATCTTCATTCTATCACTATTTCCATGGCGAATATCAAAATATACCCTCTTTCTTTAGTTTCACCGCATATCTACTTTGAGGACACGCCTTGCTACTTCCATAGTAACGTTCTACCCCCAAAAGATTTCCTCCTAAAAACTGGCATTTTCACTTCTTCAAGCCAGGGGTTAATTGTTGTCTATCGTTCACATCCTCATAATCATAGGGTCTTCATAGGTATTTTAATATGAAAACTCTACCTTGAGTGTCTCTCGAGCCTTGCATTGGGTTAAATTTAGTAGAAATGCACACGGAAATAAACAAACAAACAAGTGTCGCCATGCTGTTTCTTAAAGAAAGGAAACCGTTCCACACATGTGGTTAAAATTCTTAAACCAGTTGGACAATGATTTCAGTAGTATTTAAAAGGCACGAATCAAACCGTCGGGTGATCGGGTCTGAATTGCGGTAAAACTCACCGCTCTCTCTCCTTCAGTAATTTCCCCTGCCCACAGCTTTTTCTGTCTGCCTCATCTTCTTTTCTTCTACACTTTTCTTTGGGAGGCGATCTTGGAGAGCTCCTCATATTTAGCAATCGCAGTTTTTCTTCTTTTTTTTTACACTGTAGTAAGGAGGGGGGGCTTGAACAATCTGATAGTCACGTGACACTTTGAAGGCAAGATAGAGTAAAACAACTTTGTGAGCTTGAGTAAATGGTTGGCGAAACAAGGGTTCAGAGGAAATAACAGAAAGACGAAATTTACAAATGACAGGAAGCTGTGAAGCCCAGAAAGGATAATTTCATCTGATCTCCATACCGACTATCGCGTCGCTCGATTGCATAATTTATCGCTAACCGATCTGGCGAAATCCAATAAAATCAAATTTCTAGCTCTAAATTTTATTACTTACCTTTATAAATCTCATTCGGGGTTCAGACTTGTAGGTAGATATCAGGATAAATTTCCTCAAAAACTTTAATAGACGTTCTTCTTTCTGTTCAGCAAAACAGCTTTAAATACAACGAGGCTAGCTACGTATATTTTATTTAAATTCAGCACACATTTTTTTTACAGTGAAGTCCACCCATCACAAGCCCCGGGTGTTACAGTAAGAGGGAGTTTATGCAGATTCGTGGTTGACCCTAAATTTGAACAGGTTACGATTGTAGAGATCGGAGAAGGACCAACTTGGGAGTCGGTTCAACAAACAGCGAGAAGGTGCTGTCCGTGTGGAACTTACTTCTCACCGATGGAATACGCAGGGAATGTGGGTGAGAGTCTGTTCCACAGGGCGGTGATTTTCCGCTCGAGGGAACATGGGTGGTTTGCTACTATGTAAGGGGAATGGCGGGTCCTTTCAAAGGATATTTGCCTCGACTAGAATTTGAACTCGACATACCATTCACAATTTAGAGCAAGGGCTAAATTGGGTAATGTACAGTAAGTTGATATTATCTACTTGTCTTGTGTTGATAGTTGTATTTTTGATTGTCCCTAATGTACTGTGGATGATATGCGTACGAGTTAAGTTTTGACAAATGAAATTCGAATAGATATTTAGATATAAATTGTTCGATGTCTGAGTGCTTTTTGAGTATCGTTAGACATTATCAAAATCTGTTGTTTTTATATGCTATGTCGGTGTTTCTTCATTATCAAGTAACAAACGAAAAAAAGCAAAAAATAAAAAAATAAATAGAACACCCCAAAATTAAAAACTGTGGCATATCTACAGACGTTAATAACTCGTCACAAACAACAACTGTCGAATGAAAAAATGAGAAAGAAAAAAAAAGAGAGAAAAAGCTAAAGAGCGAGAGTAAAGTGAAAAAAACACAAAACTAATGAAGAAAAGGAAAAATAATCACGACACCCTACACGGACACACATCCGCACAGACGGATTTTTATCATAAAAGATTATAATAAAAACATGTTAAAATCGCTACACAAAAGCTTTCATGTCTTAAAACTATGATTGTACTACTTCAGGCGATGGTAAGAAACTGGTGATTAAATTGAGTAAATTTAAAACCTCCTTTCCGAAAGTTAAAGGGTGGGAACATAAAGTCAGAATTAAAAATATATTTGTGGGTATGTCTTGATTAACCAATTGAATATCAGATCTGACATTTAATTGGTTCATCAAGACATACCCAAAAGTTTATTTTTATAATAGTGTTGTAACCTAGAAAAAGTTACTGAATGAGGAATAACCATAATGGAGGTTGAAAATGGAATGTTAATTTTTATAAAATCCCCAAAATACAATAACCTCCAACGGCATAAAGTAGGTAAACTACTTAGACAGTATATTACTCCCACTGACAATAGTGTCCAATATATTTATGAGGATTTGGACATACCCATTAGTGTTCATAGTTACGGTATATATTAAATAGTATATAATATATATTTTAATAACAATAATAATAATAATATATATATATATATATATATATATATATATATATATAGAGAGAGAGAGAGAGAGAGAGAGAGAGAGAGAGAACGAAAATGAACGAACAGTGGATCTGTTCTTTCTCTCATTTGCATATATATATATATATATATATATATTAAATTATCAATATCAAAGACTTAAAATACCATATTTCATGAAAGCTATAAAAATAGTCTTCAATCTTTCAGACCTTTGGATCTTTACACTCTTGGAAATTCCATACGGATTACCATTTTAATTTATATATATATATATATATATATATATATATATATATATATATATATACATATATATATTATATATATATATATATTATATATATATATATATATATATATATATATATATATATATATATATATATATTAGTTGAATAGTATTATAAAAGAGTAGAATATGTGAATAAATATATGTATAAAGGAATAGACCAAACATACCAGAAAAATATACTCAGGGATCTTCCCCATGAGAATAGAATGAGAAAAAAAGAGTTCAACATATTCATTAAATAATCCTATATTCACTGTTATTTCGGATGAACGAACAGATTTGATAAAGCTTGTTTTTTTTTCGTCGAATGTAGAAAGCAGACGTTAAAAATGATGATTTTTGTAATGGTAGTGATGTCTAAAGATGTCTACCGCCGTTGTGCATAGAAACCAGTGGGAGGCAAAGAAGACGGAAGAAAGGAAATAAGAAAGAGAGGGGACGAGAAAGCATGAGAATAATGGAGAGACATGGAGAAAAAAAAAATCAGTGTTTTTTCGAATTAAGTAGCTATCGGCGGAAGAATGACAAAAAAGAAAAAAAGAAAAATAGAAAGATGAAAACAGAATTAAAAAAAAATGTGTCGGTAGAAAATCAAATCAAATATTAAATCTAAATAAGAAAAAACAGACGAAATATTAATCATACAAATGAAAGAATATACATGAATGACTGTTTTTCTATAAATATTTTCATAGCAATTGTTCCGATGTGCTTCGTTCCTTCCAAGCTGCATAAACTTAAGCGTGCTACTAGATAATAGAAAACCCATAGGATGTAATTTGATTAAAAGTAGCATCACCATAATTATGATCGAGTGTCTTTCCAGTAATGCTCTCAGGAATCAAGGAGTGCATGTTGACAATAATAATACACACACACACACACACACACACACACACACACACACACACACATATATATATATATATATATATATATATATATGCATCTACGTTTGCGTTAGCATGATGACATCCTGACGACGATTCCTCCCACTCCCATAATAACACCAATACACGCAATCTACATAAACCAAAATTTTTAAAATTAATCAGTTTGTCTGACGATCGCTAAAGCGTGAAACCCAGGTCACAAACTCACATCAATCCAACCAAATACATATATATATATATATATATATATATATATATATATATATATATATATATATTGATGCATGTTTCATTAAATAATATAGACAAGTTTTGTCTATTTATTTTAAAATAAAATTTCTTTCATATTGTCTGATAAGCTTAATAACATTATCTTTGAAAGACGAAAGGAAATCACCATATTGATACATGTTTTAATCCTATCTAAAAACAGACTATCATTATTGTTTTGTCCGCGTATTGTTTAATATATTGAAATGTAATTGTCATCTTTGATAATGGCTTAGCTTAGATAGGATTAAAAAATTTATCAATATGGTGATTTCCTTTCGTCTTTCAATGATAATCTTATTAAGCTTATCAGACAATATGAAACGAAGTAACTTAAAATAGACAAAACTTGTCTATATTATTTAATGAAACATGCATCAATGAAAAAAGGCTGCCTAAATACAGACAAGATATATATATATATATATATATATATATATATATATATATATATTATGGAATGGACAAAGTCCGACAATTGTTTTAAGACATTTTTATGTTTATACATTCTTTTTATAGATACAAATATTTAAGTAAATAAATTCTCTGTTTATAATAAACACTATTAAACATTTAACGGCCTGAATTTCCGAGAATTTTCATAGAAAATATTCGTCCTCCGACAGGAATCGAACCTGTATCCTATACGGAACCGTCTTATAACCTGACGTGACTTAGCCGCTTCGTCCACAGAGGAGCGTTCGGTTAGCAAGGTCGATTTGACTGTTTTTAAACTACAATCTTCCATGATTTTCTCACATACATTCGTATCCAAATGTAAAGAAATGACGTCGCACATTATGAAATGGACAAAGTCCGACAATTATTTTAAGACATTTTTATAAAAAGAATGTATAAACATAAAAATGTTTGTCCATTTCATAATGTGTGACGTCATTTTTTTACATTTGGATACACCATGTACTTGATTATATTTATTATAAACAGAGCATTTACTTAAATATTTGTATCCATAAAAAGAATGTATAAACATAAAAATGTCTTAATATATATATATATATATATATATATATATATATGCTGTGACCAAGTAAATGGTTAAAGAAATAACAAAACAAATGTTGCAGATTAAACAGTAAGTACAACAGAAGAGTATTACCCGACTAGTGAGTGTGTGTCGGTTGACCCAGTGTTCAATCTATTTGACTGTTCCCCAAAGCCTTCTCTCCTACTAATCTTATAGTAGGCGGAAGAGTCCAACATAGACTCTTTAAAAGAGGACACATCAATATATATATATATATATATATATATATATATATATATATATATATATATATATATATATATATATATATATATATATATATATGTAGTATTAGTATATATATATATAGATATACATATATATATATATATATTAGTGGTCACTATACATACATATATATATATATATATATATAGTATTAGTGGTCAATATACATATATATATATATATATATATAGTATTAGTTGTCAATATACATACATACATATATATATATATATATATATATATATATATATATAGGTGTCCAAAATTGGTAAAAGTTACATCTCCTTTTCGTGGAGATATGGAAAGCAGGCTGTGTCCCACAGGATTATAAAGACGCCTCTATCAAACACCTTTACAAAATCAAGGGTTCCAGGTGTGTCTGACAATCGTCGGGGGATATCACTACTTTCAATTGCAGGCAAAATCCTAGCGAGACTGATTCTAAACAGAATTATTATACACCTTGTTGACATCTATCCTGAATCGCTGTGTGGTTTTCGGTCGGGTCTTGGCACCATTGACATGATATTTTCTCTTCGTCAAGTTGCAGAGAAGGTTCGCGAAAAAAAAACTAGGAGTTATACATGGTGTTTGTGGACTTGACGAAGGTCTTTGACACTGTGAATCGAGAGGCTCTTTGGTAATTCTTGAGGAAACTCGGCATCCCTGAAAACATGCTAAAGGTCATCATCTCATTTCATGAAGGAATGAAATCTAATATTGTGTCTGATGGTATGATGTCGGAATTCTTTAATGTCACAAATGGCACCAAGTAAGGTTTTGTTATGGCCCCTGTCCTTTTTACCCTTTTCTTCTCGGTGATGCTGAAATATTCATTTGAAGACACAGAGAGCTTCAAAGTTAAGATCCATCTTCTTACGCAAATTATTCGTGATTTGTTGTTTGCTGATGTTGCCTTGTCCTACTCCGAAGCAATTGCGTGATGAGAAAAAAAAAACACCAGTCTACAAATTTCCAGAGAGACTATTGAAAGTAGAAGACAAAACCTTGAACTATGTAAAGTCTTTCATCTATCTTGGTAGAAAAGTCAATTACAGTGTATCTGTAGATGATGAAATTGATGTATCGGATTGCTAAGGCTACCAGTGCTTTGGGCAAACTTCGCCATCGCTTGTGGAATGAGCGGTGTATTCGATTGGATACGAAAATTCGGGTTTACAGAGCTGTTGTACTTGCCATACTTTTGTATGGCTCAGAGTCGTGGGCTCCATACAGGTACCATATACGCCAGCTAGATGTTTTCCATAAAAGCTGTCTGCGTGCAATCTGTGGAGTTAAGCTTCAAGATAGGACATCTAACGTAGACCTGTTTAACAGGTGTAATATTGGAGGAATCGAGACTTTTATCATACAGTCTCAGTTACGGTGGATTGGTCATGTCTTGAGAATGTCTGATGACAGGATACCCAAGATCCTAATGTACAACCAGTTAGATCAGGGCTACAGGAATGTAGGCCGCCCATGGCTAAGATACAAAGACAAGCTGAAAAGCAACTTGTCAGCAGTCAATATACCACATAATACCCTTGAGCGCTTAGCCATGGAGCGGGTAGAATGGAGATCAACATGTTTTAGTCGACTCAGCAATTTTCAGTCTGCTTGTCTGAATCATCTTCAAGAAGTGAGGGCAAGATCTAAAAGGTCAACCAATCAAACAGTGATCTCATCTCACAATCCTCACACTTGCTCCATATGTGGCCTCCTTTGTAAATCACTAGCGGGTCTTAAATGCCACTTAAGATTATTGCAAAAATTTCATAACTGAATGAAGTAAGCTGTCAGATCCTCATACGTCGAAACCGACGGGAGAGTCCATTATATATATATATATATATATATATATATATATATATATATATATATATATATATATATATTTTCAAGAAATAGAATCCAGGTAGAACTCAATATCCAGGACAGTGTAGGAATATAATATAAATGGCACACACACTAGTATTGGTTATAATTTATTACATTGGAATCGTAATCACGATCCAATTCATTAGACCTACAAATTCAAATATATATATATATATATATATATAACGAAACAGTCTGTCTGTGGATAACTATTTATGCTTTCGTTCGCCGATTGAGCACTATATAGGGAATTTTAACGACTGTTGCTGCTTTTATGCATCGTTTTTCGTAAGAAGTGGGCGCTATTGCAGCAGGTATGGCGTTTATATATCGCGTATATAATGCGTTAAATGTTCCCTTATATCTGCTGTGCGCCGATATTCTAGGGGTAAGTCTCTGACTGATGTCAAATCAGCCGAGTTTTCATCCCGGCTTGATGCAATCGGATGTCCCTCAAACTGATGCGCTTTGATACAGCGAAACAATCTGTCTGTGGATGACTATATATATATATATATATATATATATATATATGCACTATAGTCCAAATCTTTGGGGGCTACCCTCCGGATTAAATAAGTTTGATGCTTTCTTTGGTTTAATTAACTCTAAGCTAGGATCCTAAATCTGTTTGACCAATTAGGATATTGCGTTCGATATTCTAGACAGGTTGTTACCTAAAATTTTAAATTCGACAGACTTGAGATTACCATCAGCCAGTAAAGATAGATTATAAGATCAAAATGTTTGAAGGAACCTAATCCAGTAATGGGTTAGTTTCTCGATTATTATTATTATGGAATATAGTAATCCACTAAAGCATAGTTTTAAAGTGGCACAAGATCGAAAATAGTGAGCACCGAATTCACAACTCAGTTGTAATTGATCTAGCGAAAACAAGTTACCTAACCATTACACAATATTGAAGTACCCAATAATTTACTAAGCAATGATTATCTAGGGGTCGCTAAGATGAGCACAAGGCCGATAGGGTTGAACAGCCCATTAGGATCGAACTCGCTACTCCCTCGTAATTAATCTTGCGAGAAAAGTTTGCTAACCATGACACCACATTGAAGTGGTTCAGTTATTATTGAATGTATTATAAATATCGTCGAGAAAAGAAAGTCCCTCGTACTTTAAGTGAGCTTGTAGATTGGGTTTGCAAAATAATCGCAAACTTCAAATTATAGGCAATTTTTCGAAGTTCAGACTGTAGCATTTGACATACACATACAGACACACACACATACGCGCACACACAAAAACACACACCGAAAACACAGACACACACAAACACACACACAAACTTTCACACACACAAACACACAGAAACACATACACACACAAACACACAGACAGAAACACACTCACACACACAGACATATATATATATATATATATATATATATATATATATATATAAAATAAAAAGAAAGAACAGCAAGATATATAATCCGGTGTTCTTATAGATATTTTATTTTACAAAATAGTGCTCAATGTAAATTTACAGAGCATTAATATTATAAATTAATTGATTTAAAATATGTTTTTTTCCGCTACACAGTTCTAACCATGTTTCAAAAATAGAAGCTAAAAGCCCCGAATTTAATTTTGCAATTAGAACTGCGTAGCGGAAAAAAACATATTTTAAATCAATTAATTTATAATATATATATATATATATATATATATATATATATATATATGCCCGTGTGGCCAGGTTTAATTGCTTAAGTACGATGTTATCCCATACTAATTGACAAAATTAAGTGACATTGAAACGGGTTGACCGAAAGTGATCCTGACAATATAAAAAATGACACGTACAGTCACCAGATATATCGCCATGTTTATAATTTCCTTTGATTAGTCACTTGGGCCGAAAATTGTTTCCTTAGAAGGCGATAGCGATTTGCATAAAATATATGGCACGTCAATATCGGACAAGAATTATATTTTTCCTTGGCCATTTGAAAATCGAAAATCGTTGGCCAACTATAAGCTGTAAGTAAAGTCAATATTTAGATCACATTGAGTTTTTTACCCCAACTCAACGAAAGCGTCTGTCCCCTATTGATCGGGGAAGTTTCTGTTTATTTTTGGGTGGTTGAGGGGTTCAGGAAGGCTTGCTTTTCCTTAAAAATACATATTGACCTTCTGATGTGTCTACTTTTCCAATACTATTCATAGCTTACCTTTTTTGTCACATTTTTTAACAGTCATGCATGTATAGATAGATAGATAGATAATGAACAGATCGCGATAAATAGATACATACATACATAATGAATAGATATATATATATATATATATATATATATATATATATATATAGATAGATAGATAGATAGATAGATAGATAGATATGAATAGATTGTGATAAATAGATAGATAGATACATACATACATAATGAATATACTGAGATAGATAGATAGATAGATAGATAGATAGATAGATAGATAGATAGATAATGAACAGACTGATTAGAGCAGCGTTTTTCAACCGTTTTCTGTCCATGGACCATTTTATTCTTCAAAAAATTCAAATGGACCACTCTTACTTTTACTTTTAGGCTGTTCAATTTTCACACCAAAATACTCAATGAAAAGACAAAGTAGTCTATTTACACTTTAAAATTTATTTTAGTAAACAAATACTATATACAATATAAATTTTTTTACATGAATAAAAAAGTTATATTATATATAACATTATATATATATATATATATATATATATAATGAATATATATGATAAAAAATAATACAAATATAACACTGCATAATACCGTAATTTCGAAATTTTCAAATATAGACATGTGTGTAATTAAGCAAAATATTATATTTTTAATTGTTCAATGTATGAGTAATTTAGATACATTTTAGTGAAATGGCTACAATTTAGATAGATAGATAGATAGATAGATAGATAGATAGATATAGCGATGAAAACGGCGACTTACCTCGTCAAACCAAGCGACAGCGTGTCGCGTGTATTCTACGACGGAAAATGTGGCGAAAAAGAAAATTACCAAACAAAAGGGCACGTATTCCCCATGACATGCTGAAAATGAAATATTTGAATTAAAAAACAAGTCCGTCACAGGAGTCGCTATAAAAGTATTTTGATACGCAAAATACTGAACATCCTCTCCCAGCTGTCGACGAATGGAAAACAATGCTCGGCCGATAAAAGCAGTTGGTCTTGTCGAATCAAGGGATAAAAAGTCGGCTATTTTGGTTGCCACGTTTGTTTGAGAGTGAGTTATTTTTCTGACTGGTAGTGTGCATTTTGATTTGTGAAATAGTACTTGCGAATCGAGTTTTCGGCATTTTCTTTCTGTCCCCGAAGTTCGAGTCTGAACTTAGTGATTTATTCTCTGTGACGTGGAAATAATCTGCGACAAACATTTCCTTTGCAATCCCAGATCGCTTACAATGGATAATGAACAAATGAGATAGATAGATAGATAGATAACTGTTACGCCCTGCCGATACCTCGTAATTAATGGACTATTACGTTTTGATCACATACCAGAGATGCCACTTAGTTTCAGTGAAAAAAGATATTAGAAAAGAAGTGTTTAACTTCTGCTAATATCTCATAAATAATAGACTATTCCATTTTGAGCCAAGATTCATCGGAAATTTCAAATAGGAAAACTGAAATTTCACGGGTTAAAACTAATTATTATTATTATTATTATTATTATTCCTTTGGTTTCTGGTATGTACTCCTTTCTTTCCGGGTCCCAACAAGAGACCTAAGGTCAGAAAGGACATCATTACATTTTCCACTCCGCAGTGTTGAAAAAAAATCACACGTATTTTACATAGATAAAGCCCGTCGTAAGGCGCGGGATGTATTTGTGAGTACAATTTTTTAAAATTCTTTAAGGCATGGGCTACCAAGGATTCCTTCAATGAATCTATTGGAATCTTTTCCAATCGATCCGAGGGCTCCGACTACAACTGGAATTGTTAATTTCCTCATGCGCCATTTTGAGATTTCAATTACAAGGTCCTTGAATTTTGATAGTTTTTTTAAAGATCTTCAAAGTTACATTGCAGTCGGCAGGGAGTGCCATGTCAATAAGGAGGCACATTTTGTCTTTGTTGTCTCTAATCACGATGTCTGAGCGATTAGCTTTGATTGTTGTGTCTGTGTATTGTAGAGTTATTATTATTATTATTATTATTATTTATGCCTGTTGAGCAGCGGGTAGAATATATATATATATATATATATATAGTGCTCGATACAAAAGTAGAGCATATATATGTATATATATATATGGTTATTGAAAAGTAAGTCCCTATTTTAGATATGATGGACTCTTTCGTCTAACTAATTTTTTATAAGACGGTAGAATCCATTACACATAAAATTGGCAGTCATTTTCAATCAACCTATATATATATATATATATATATATATATATATATATATTATATAATATATTGGTGTAAAATAATGACCTAGAATGTCGTTTTTGACGTTAAAAATACGTCAAAAAACGACATTATTACGTCATTATTTTTGCACCAACCTAATATATCTCTCTCTATATATATATATGCTTCCTCCTTGTTTGCATCCTCTCCAAAAGCTCATCGTTTCTCGCATGTTCGGTCCATGATATCCCTAGAATCCTTTTGTATAACCATGCCTCCGTTGCCACGAGTTTCTTTGAGGAAACCATCCAACATTTGCTGCCGTAAAAGAGATCAGATATCATGTAAGAGTTCAGTACTCTTTTCTTTATAACCAACAAAATCCTCCTGTCTCGTAATACTCTGCCAAACTTTTGGAATGGGTCTTTGGTCATCCCAATATGTCTTCGGATCTCAGCGTCGCACTTACCGTCCTCTGTCAGAACACTTCCCAGATATTTCAATTATAGCACCTATTTGATTTCAGTGTCCCCGACTTGTAAATCGAATTTCGCGCTCATCATTTTAATGATGACCATGCATTCTGTCTTCTTGTAAATTATGCTTAGTCCCTTCTTCTCGCTCTCCTCCGCTACCTTCTGTAGGAGGTTTTGTAATTTCCTTTTCGTGTCTGCTTTCAGCACTGTCATCTGCGTATCTTATGTTGTTAAGATTGTGATCGCCAATGATAAATAAGACCGGTGAGAAGACACATCCTTGCCTTACGCCACTTTCTATTTTTCTATATCTGCTGAACTCATTCTCTATCCACATGCAGGCTGTTTGCTGTCACTATAGGTTCTTGATTATTCTAATATATTTTCCAAACATATCAAGGTTGCCGAGCAGTTCCAACAGATCTTTGTGGCGTACTTTGTCTAACGCCTTTGCGTAGTCTATAAAACAAAGGTACACGTTCTTCTGCATTTGTATTGCTCTTTCTGATAACACTGAGTATAAATATTCCATTCCTTGTTCCGGTGTCTTTAACGTACCCATACTGTTTTTGTCCTATCTCTGGCCTGATTCTGCTGTGCGCTCTATTCCTCAGAAAACGGATGATGAGTTTTGTTATGTGGCTCATTAGGATGATTGTTCTGTGGAGTTCACATTCTTTCGCGCCTGGTTTCTTAGTGCTATGAAAACGCTGAGATCTTCCGGTATATCACCACTGTTGTAAATTTCACTTGTTATTTCCGTAATTTTGTCTATGCCAAAATCATCTAAGTCAGTCAGCATTTCTTTTACAATTCCGTCTGGCCCTGCCGCTTTGTTTTCTGTTCAATTTCGCCAGTGCAGCTTCTACTTCGGTTTTTTGAATTTCAGACACGTTGGTAGTTCTGCGTATTGCTGGTTGTTCTCTTTCGTCGTGGAAGAATTCTTCAATATATTTGTTCCAGCACTGAAGAATGTTTTCCTTCCCTAATAAGAACGTTCCATCCTTTGATTTGAATTTGAAAACTAATTCACGGCGGACTGCGCGGATCATACAGATCTAGCGTCAATGAAGTCGGTGTTAGCAAGTACTGTGGAGCATATCTGAGCATGGGCGTGACACGTAGAAGTTTTGGTCTTTTACTGCGGTGTAGGAGTCGCCGTTTGTAATGTTTCCTCGAGCCAACGGATAAAGTCTCTCCGGGCTCAGAGAGTAAGGTTACCCCAGCGCAGCAATTTTTCCTCATTAAATACTTTTCGTATAGGTCTATAAAAATGAATCCAGAACCACTGATGGCATGCAAGACAAAGTCTTCTTCGGATGATGTAACGATACCAGTTGTCAGCTGATATCTTGCTAAGGAGCCGTCTGTAGAATGTTACAGAAATCGCTTTGACAATTTTCGTGTTGACAAAGAACGTCAGCTGAGAGGAGCGGATCTCACAAGGATCAGCTCTGCCGACAATGACAAAGAAGGTCAGCTGACTGGAGTGGATTAAGAACCCTGGGTTTACGTGGAATTACTTTTTTAGACGAAGACTGGCAGGAGAAAGAAAACTTGTTCTCTGTAAGACATTTGTCCCTAGAAGACTAGAACAGAGAGGACCACGCGAAAAGGAAGGCACATGCCGGTTCGACTGTTCGTCCCAGCACTTCATCTCACTTTTGCACTCGCCTACAGCCGGCCATTACAAGAAAGTTTGCGACTGAATAATATTTGCTAACTGCTACGATCTCGTCTCATGGTTTTGTTTTGTAGGTAACGATCTGACCAAAGAATTATTTCCAGGTATTAAGCCACAAAAGTTCGACTAGAAGAAACTGCAACCTGAGAGCGAACCTGGTGTATGACCTGATCTGCAAAGCGACAGCAACCATTATATAGCAGTAAATGATGACCAATTTCTCCACAGAAGATGAGAAGACTTGAGGCAACAGAGAAGCCATCTAAAAGCCAAACAATGTATTAAGAAAGAGGAAAATGTTGTTAGTCTCAAAGGAAAGAGTGCTAAACTTTTATGTAATATTGGTTATCCTGTAGTGAAGGATGGACAATTTCGTGGCAGATGGAGCGGACACTGGAGAATATATATATATATATATATATATATATATATATATATATATATATATATATGTGTGTGTGTGTGTGTGTGTGTGTTTGGTTCTACAGACGAAAGCTGAGAAATTTAAAGGATAATTAGAAATACAAAGAAATTCGTACTTAATATCACAAAGAATAGAAGTTTCTGAAACATCTGCTGAGAAAAAAAGGCCTGGAGAATTTGACACTCACGGCGCGTATCAAGATAAATTAGGGGAACAGCGAGTTAACGAAATTGTGCAAAATGATGGCAGAACGAGACGGGTGATAAAAACTGAAAAATTCCAGAGAGCAGCAAGTGACAGGAACTTGTGGAGAACCATGTTCGCCTACTTTTGGAATGGACACGGTTTTAAAAACACGAACAACAAAGTATTGTACATCATTAAAAATAAATAATATCTTCCCAGTAACGATGAGGGTTTCTCTTCCGAACCCTCTATTTAAAATAGTGTAGAAAGTCTATATCTTGATTATTTCATTATTTTCTATAATGTGCTATTCATTTTAGTTGTTGCTGCTGTTGGTAGTCCTCAAGTGATGTGGATTTTGTTATTTGGTAGGCTGTACTAGAAGTAGTTTCACTCAAAACAGCAAGTTGCTACAAAACCAAAAACTTATCCTAAGTACTCGTGTCCTATTTTTTTCAATGGCTTCGTCAGAAGTAAATATTTATATGGATACCATGCTTGGCCATCAAACGATTTCACAAATGTCTAAACTACAAATTCTATACAACTGCTTCTTCACATAAATGATTGAGAAATGGTTTCAAGAGAAGGAAGCCTGTAGGTCTTATAGAGGGGAATCCTATTTTGAATCTTATGTCCTGATGCTACAGAATCACAAAGAACAGTTCCAAATTTAGCATAGGAGATAAGAGAATTGAACACAGAATAGGCTGCGTTAGGGGTAAAATCCGATCCAGTTGAAAACTTTCACAAGCAGCAAGAGCTAAAATGGATAGCACAGGTAACTTAATGAGAAAATAATGACATAATCAAGGTTTTGACCTTACACACTACTTTAAACAAAAGGTTAAGAAGGAAACCCCGACCGATGCTGAAAATACCGATAACAGTTACTGGACTTGAGAAAATTAATATCCTGAAAAATTGTTCGAATAGAAATATTTTTTAAATTTCCACCTACGGTAGCACTGGTTGCTTGATCAATGAATGCCTAATGTTTCCTTCTGAGGAAACGGCTAATGTTACCATTATAGTTAAGCAGAACAGATTATTTTGATCACAGTCTGCATACAGTTGCTTTCTCAGATCAATGATCAAAAATGGCTTCGAGCGAATTAAGTCTGTAGGTCTTAGCGTCCTTCTTCGAACCTTCTGGAGTGACGCTAGATAATCCCTCCACCAAATATGGGTAACCACATCACTTGAGGATTTCAAAAAACATTAACACCTAAAATGGATATCACATGTAACGAGAAGTGAAAATAAAGGCATAATCAAGATGATGATTTTCCACACTCCTTTAAACAAAAAGTTAGGAAGGAAACTCCCATTGATACTAGAAAGAACTATAACAGTTACTGGACTTGAGAAATTTATTTTCCTGGAAAATTGTTTTAAGGAAACGGATATTACCATTTCCGTTGATAATTCTTGTGTATGAGTCTGAAAGAGTTTACAATTTTCAACCAGAGGAACACTGGCTGTTCGTTTTATGAATACCGAATGTTTCTTTATCAGGAAATGGCTAATATTACTGTTGTAACTGAGTTATCAAAAACAACAGCTGAAAACCGCAATTGGTTTTAAAATAAGTTTATTACCTTTTGGTACAACGAAACATAATGAAGAATAAAAATCTAGAAGAGATAATGTTTAGCTGTGAATGACTACTTTCAGCAAAAGCTACTGCTTCTCCTGCTACTCCTCTTTATGTAGGAGCATTTTCAATGGCCAAGTCCAAAACTTGTAGAAAAATATTCTCCCTCACAACACATATATATATGTGTGTTTCTCTGTGTCAGGTGATTCAGAGAGGCTTTTAAATGTTGAATGATTGCAAGTCGAGTTCCAAACAACATCTCAGTATTGTTGCAGTACAAACCACAGGTGGGCGCTGTGGGTGTTGAAAAAACACAAATGTGCCTAAGTGAGAGTCTGCAATAGGGATTGACTAGCCGCCCTACACATATAAAAAGATAAGAAAAATTAACGTGTAGAGCTTTTAAGTATAAAAAATTAGGAGATTGGCTGATTTCCTAATTTTTTATACTTATTGTTGTAACTGAGTTATCAAAAACAACAGTTGAAAACGAGAATTGGTTTAAAAACAAGTTTATTACCTTTAGGTACATGGAAACATAATGTAGAATAGAAACTAGGAAAAATAATGTTTAGCATTGAATGACTAACTGTTTTCAGCAAAAGCTATGGCTGCCACTGCTCCTCCTGATACTCCTCTTGATGTCGGAATATTTTTATGTCTTTCATCCGATTTCCAACTCCAAACTTGTAGGGGAATATTCTCCTTCACATCAATTACCATTAATGTTGATAATTCTAGTGTGTGAGTCTGAAATATTAACTGCCATATTTTCTAGTTTTACTCTTATGGATCACTTTTTTCTGATTTTGAAATGGTTCTAGACTCTTGAATTTATTTACTGAATATTAAATTTAACCCATTGTACCCTTCACTCTGGTTTAACAGTAAAATAGTTTGACTTCTAATTATGTAATACTTTAAGAACTGTACAAAATAAAAGAAACCACATCATTTGAGAACTAGCAACAACTGAAATAAATAGCACATGAAACTCAGAAATAACATAATGGCATAATGAAGATGCTAACATTTCACACTATTTCAAGTAAAAGTTAGGAAGGAAACTACCATCAATACTGGAAAGAGCTATAACAGCTACTGGAGTTGAGAATCCTGTTTTCCTAAAAAAAATTGTTTTAAGAGAAATATTTTATAAATTTCAAGCGACAGTACCAGTGGCTGTTCGGTCAATGAATGCCGAATATTTTCTTATAAGGAAACGGCTATTACCATTACCATACTGGTGGTATTCCCGTTGCTATAACAAGGTAAAAAAAGGGGGGAATGAGGATGCGCAACCGATAAATATGTTAGGTCGTTTATAATATAGAATAGATATATATGTTTGCATTATCTTCTGTGACATTTTTTGAAAAAAAGAAAGCGATGAATATAAAAATGTCCGTGCCGATGAAAATTGTATAAACGTGGAGAATGCAAAAAAAAAAAATGTTAAAAGATAAACGTAATGAATTTTAAAGAACAGGAGAATGAAAAAAAAAAGGGAGAAATTCCTATGCACTTTCTAGAATGGAGAAAAACAGGTAAGTTAAATGAATAACACTTATTGCTAAAATAAACACACCATAACGGAAAAAACAAACAAAACTAGAAGCAAAATCTACAGTTGTATCAGTGGTCATGAAGGATGCTCCGAGAATGACAAGCGACTGATCGATATTGGGAAAGTGATTGGACAACTGAAATAGGGCGAGGCCGAAGTAGGATGAAAAGATCGATACGTTTCATAGTGTATGTGCGTGTATGGGGGGGGGCCTCCTTTCTCTTTCTCTCTGTTTTTCTTCTCGTCATTTACTTAAGGTGAGAGAATCGCTTACAAAACCCGAGCAAAGAATCGTGCCATCAATAAATGAACAAACACTGCAAAGAGATGGTCTGTTTGTCCCCTGGGGATGGTACGCCAGGTAATCTGATACAGATTACTGTCTAATACATGTTTTTTTTTTTTTTTTTTTTTTTTTTTTTCAACTCTAGCAATTTCATATACAGTAGGTTGGTTTGCGTTTGAATCGAGTTAATGCATGTAGCATGTCTTTTGACATCCTGTAATCAATTGGGGGGGATATGATTTGCGTACTTCTAAAACCTGTAATACACAGAAATGCAGCCTTTTTGACAACTTATTATCGATTAGCCTTGTTTTTTTCCGTTTTTCTGAATAAGCCTTTTGCTATCGACATTAGTTTCATATACTCTACTCTTGCTACCGAAGGTTTACGGCCATAATACATTGAAGCCGGTTAAGCAATGTTGAGCCTGGTCAGTACCTAGATGGATGAACACTCGGGAAAACTAGGTGCTGTAAGCTTAAAAGTGCGATGTGCGAGGGATGCAATGGCTGACGGCTCGGATTGTGAAATTGGAGAACCAAGTTTGAATTCCAATCGGGTTCGTTATATTCATTTAAATGAAAATACCTTTGACAAAGGTTTGAATACGCATCTTCTCCTCAACCAAATTTAAATTAAATAACAGGACTTGTACCAGAAAATCGTTATTATCTCCCCAAAATTCATGCAATCCAAAAATGTTTCGAAGGTTGATAAGCCGTAAAAATAACAATCAATCAGTCAACCAATCAAGCCACGGAAATATGATCAAAATTTTGACCTAAACAAAATGAAGATAATCCACTCAGATGATGATATATTGAATGTCCCATCATCGAAGAGTGTACTAACGGGGTTTTGTCTGCAATCTGTTCTTACTAAACAGGTGTTGAAACAAGGTAGCATACGAAAAACTTTGCTTTTGAAAAACTTGACATTGTTTGATCCGGCTAAGGTTAATAACGTGGCTTTTTCTATAAATCTTCCTGTTTTTTTGTTGTTGTTGTTGTTTTGTTTTTTTTTTTAGTTTTTTTAGAGTTTCAAACGCAAAGATCTCAGGTAATGTCACAAAATGATACCTATATTCAGCGACAAGAATATGAGATAGTTTCTTCAGTTGATGCTTTCATAATTCGTTAACCATTTTGTCCTTTTGCTCTATTCCCATTGATGCTTTATTTGAAGTATAAAGACATTTACCCCAGTTGAATAGTTGAGATTTCTCGTTGTCAATATTGGATATCACTTCGTGGGATGTCTCGTTAATTCTCGCCAACTCTCATACGTTACTCTCAGTAAATGACTATATATTCTGAGAATTCTTGGGTGCTATCCAAATCCTATCTAAAAGCTCGCTCATAACCTCTGTAGGTTTCTTTATACATTAGTATATTCTTATTATCCACTTATTTTGGTTCTTATTGGAACAGTTTATTGAGCGAGAGTGTGATACTCAACAATTTCTCGTTTGTTTAACAAAAATATAAAGGAAGAAAGAAGATCCATCCTCAATCAATGAAGGTCCTTTGTTCGACGGAGGCCTTACCCTAATCATGGAGAGGGAAGGGCCATTACCCTATCGCTTTAGCCAAATGCGTGTTGGTATGTGACATGCGGTTATGTCTCTTTTAGATTAATGATGGCCCAAAAACATTTGCGCGTTAAATGAATGAACTCGACTTGAATTCAAACTCGGCCCACTGATTTCTCATTTTGAGCCGTTATCCATTATATCAACCGCATGCCCAAGCTTAGAGCATTTGGTATTTTGAACAGGCGCAAATCTAGTTAGGTCCGATTTTGTTGATCGGACGAGAACCGATGTTACAACCTGATAGGGCCAGAGAAGTTACAAATATTTTTCTCGCCCAGACATAGATAGTACCGATAACACCTAACGTAATTTTTATTGTATCTAGGAAGCTATTTGTTTTTAAATGAAATGCGAGCAGACAAAATAAAATGAAAATATATGAAGTACATTTCCTATTCAAAAAACCGACAAACCTGTTTTATAAAGTCCCATGATTTTCTTTCTGTGTTGCTTTCATTCATTCTTTACTTTCATACTGAAGCTATTTTTTATTGTAGCGAATTAAGATATTTTCTGTATTCAGTTTTGTTATTAAGGGCAAATAAATGATCTTATGAAACAAAAGCAACCAAAAGCGCAAAAATGATCCTACAACAGTATCTTAAATCGTTTGTAAATAGTTCGCTGAATATCGCTCAACAACTTATATATATATATAAAGAAAGAAAGAACAGTAAAATATATAATCCGGTGTTATTATAGATATTTTTACAAAATAGTGCTCAATGTAAATTTTATATATATATATATATATATATATATATATATATATAAATAAATAAATAAAAAAAAGAAAAAAAAAGAAGACATTTTTTATGTTTATACGTTCTTTTCATAGACACAAATATTTAAGTAAATACTCTGTTTATATTAAACAGTATTAACAACATTCACCGGCCTGAATATCCGAGGAATTTTCATAGAAAATATGCGTCCTCTGACAGGAATCGAACCTGTATCCTATACGGAACCGTCATATAGCCTGACGTGCCTTAACCGATTGGGCCACAAAGAGCGTTCGGTTAGCAAGGTCGATTTTACTGTTTTTAAACACAATTCTCTATGATTTTCTCTCATACATTCATATCTGCTCAATGCGTATCCAAATATAAACAAATGACGTTACACATTATGAAATGAACAAAGTCTGACAACTAATTCTTTTTAAGACACTTTTTTATGTTTATACGTTCTTTTTATACATACAAATATTTAAGTAAAGGCTCTGTTTATAATAAACAGTATTTACAACATTTACCGTCCTGAATGTCCGAGAAATTCGTCCTCCGACAGGAATCGAACCTGTGTCAGGCTATATTACGGTTCCGTATAGGATACAAGTTCTGTTCCATTTTTGCATATTTTCTATGAAAATCCCTCGGTAAATGTTGTTAATACTGTTTATTATGAAACAGAGCATTTACTTAAATATTTGTATCTATAAAAAGAACGTATAAACATAAAAAATGTCTTAAAAAAATAATTGTCGGACTTTGTCCATTTCACACACACACACACACACACACATATATATATATATATATATATATATATATATATATATATATATATATATATATATATATATTGGTCTCGCCATATATGCTTAATCTATCTAGCTAGCTAGTTAGCTATCATAGTCTGGTCTAAGCCACACCGTATCCATTTATCCTATTCAGTTCATCTACCAATATTCGACTTACTATCTTTTGAAGATAAAGCCTCATCAAACTTCAAATACCAAATAGATTAAATAGACCATTGTAGCTGATATAGAACATGCCTGGCCGCGTACACAATTCCGGAAAATCCTTGTAGAAAACACAACTATGCTAAAACATGAAAACAATAAACAAAAACTAAAAATTCTTGAAGCTATATACATAAAACAACTGAAACCTAACCTGAACAAAACAAACTATGAAATCTCCACAAATATTTTTAAATAACTATAATTGATAACAGAAGCCATTGGTTTATATCATTGGCTTCCCATACTTAATACTTCTCGTTTTCACTCTCGCATGCTAATGTGTGACGTCATCTCATATGCACGAGTTTATCGTTGGTTGGAAATCTTCCATGTAAACAAAAACAGACTATCATTGTTGTTTTGTCCGTGTATTGTTTATTATATTGTAATGTAATTGTCATCGTTGATAATGGCTTATGTAAGCCGAAAGCTTAGATAGGATTAAAAAATATGTATCAATATTGTGATTTGCTTTCTTCTTTTAATGATAATGCTATTAAGCTTATCAGACAATATGAAAAGAATTTACATAAAATACATGGACAAAACTTGTCTATATTATTTAATGAAACATGCATCAATATATACATATATATATATATATATATATATATATATATATATGAAGAGATATAGTTTTAATGTATGCTATATCTATTAGGACAAATTGCTTAATATCAGAGATAGAGCGTATGTAAATATAAAAGTAAACACTACAGTCAAAATTTAAAGGCGACAGACTGTTTCATGCTAAACGCGATCATCAGGCACATGTTTGTGTTTTTTCTCGGCTATTTATATATATGGGTCAGTGGTGCATTGTGGGTAGTCTATTCTAACGGTTATTTTGGCGGGAGTTGTTTGTTAATTTGTTTATTATTTACTTTATTTATTTTATTCATTTGGATTGCCCACAATGGACTACTGACCCATATATATAAATAGTCTAGAAATTGAGTTTGAATATTACACACACACACACACACACACACACACACACACACACACACACACACACACACACACATATATATATATATATATATATATATATATATATATATATATATATGGACATAGGATTCAACTCGGCTATATATTCCATCGATAGCCATTCTAAAATCCGGTTCCATCCAATGGAGCTGGTGATCTGTATCTGGTTGCATTGGAAGAAAATGATGCATTAGGAGCTTCTTCCAATAATTCAGATGTTGAATTCAGACAATTGGACCGATTAAAGACGCCACTTGATAAAATGCCTCTTGCTTTGGTCCAATTAGAAGAGTGTATGGGGCAAAGACTGTAATAAACATGAAGACAGTCAAACACCAAGGGCCCCCCACCAAAAAACAAAAAAAACAAAACAAATGGTTTCTGCGTCGGAGGATCACGCATTTCTTCCATCAGAGGTCCTTTATATTGTGGGCAGGCATAATAGTCTGAGTCAGGTGAAATAAGGGTGGGTCGTCCTTCATCAACCATGATTCAGACCTTGGCTACAGTGATAGACTCATCGATGTAGGTGATGGTCTTGACCCTAAAGTGAATGCATTGACTCTAAAGTGAGGTTATTGATCCTAAGGCCCTGCGTGAAAAAGTGGGATTTGTCTCTTATTGCTCACGACATCTAGAAATATTGATCGCGTAACTTGGAGTGGATTCTGCGTATAGCCAGCGGTTATTCTTTCCGTTCACATGGCCATTTTCACGAGATTTCAAAAAGCTATCACCGAGTAACTGTTAGAAATTTCACCCGACAGTGACACTAACTTTTTGGTCAATAAAAACGAAATATTTATTTTATGGAAACAGGTATTTTAATATTTATAATAATGCGCTTTAGACAGTATACATCATATGTATACACCTAGAATGTGCGCGTATCGACGAGATTACCGGCACTACTGTTGCTTTCACTTTCATCCAATATACTTGCGAAATGTATTAATCAATATCTTCGCCCCTTCGAGAATGGATTCTAAACCGGTTGGAAAAAACATAGTTGATACTGAAACCACAGTTAGCGAACAGCGTAGTTTGGCTTTCGCCCTTGCTCCACTGTGAAGTCTACAGCTTCAGAAAGAATAAAGGAATACACTTAACTGCGTGATGTTAACGCCTAATATTAAACTAAGCTCCTTTTTCTCTTTCTTTTATGAACCATATCACTTCAGGACTCAAAACCTCAAATGGAATTCGTATATAATAGTAATAATAATAATAATAATGGACTCTCCCGTCGGTTTTGAGGTATGAGGATCTGACAGCTTAATTGATTCAGTTATGAAATTGTGTGCGATAAACTTAAGTGACACTTAAGGCCCGCAAGTGATTTACAAGGGAGGACACATATGGAGCAAAAGTATTGTGAGATGAGACCACTGTTATATTGGCTGACCTTTGAGATCTTGCTCTGGCTTCTTGAAGATGATTCAGGCAAGCAGATTGAAAATTGCTGAGTCCACTAAAACACGTTGATCTTCATTCTACCCGCTCCAAGACTAAGCGCTCAAGGGTGTTATGTAGTCTCGATTCTTCCAATATTACACCTGTTAAACAGGTCTACGTTAGATGTTCTATCTTGAAGGTTGACTCCACGGATGGCACGCAGACAGCTTTTATGGAAAACATCCAGCTGGCATATATGGTAACTGTATGGAGTCCACGACTCTGAGCCGCACAAAAGGATGGAAATTACAACAGTTCTGTAAACCCGAATTTTCGTATATATATATATATATATATATATATATATATATAATCCATCGAGAAAATGCTGGAAAAATAACCATATCCTTGTTCTACTCCAGACAGTGGGTGATTCCTATTCAAGGAAGCGCTAAATCAAACAAAACATGGATTAAAACTGCTACTATATGTGGGCTGGAACTGAGCAATCTTCACTTAGTTTAAAAGCATTTGCACGGCCTTGTGGGTGATATATTATTTTCCACCCTAAACCCTCTTTTCCACGTGCGAAACGCTGCTAGACTCTCGATACTCCATCGCTATTTTCATGTATTAGATGCTCGTGCGAAATACATTCCTTGGTTCCGCCAAACAAGGTATGCGCGGCTAGGACCCGCCGGTCCACATAGACTGAGTCAACTCAGTCTAATTTCCTTCATGATCCATTGGTGTGGACAAAGTTCTACCCAGATAGTTTCTTACCCCAAAAGAATTTCCGAAAGGATGCTTTCTCGATCACTATAATCTTAACCTCCTTAAGTCTCATGTCAAGCGCGCTCTGGCTTACACATAATATGAACCTATTGCACCGTTACTACAACCTAATTTAGTAGCCTTCTACCACGAGTGGCCCTTGCGTCTTGTATTGAATGAAGAATAATACAACAAAATAACTTTTCATACATCCATTTTTTTCCCTCTGTTCTGACATTCATTCACACAAACTAATTAGGTTATTTGTTATTTCCCATGTTTCTCTTACCTTCCGTTTCTCCGATGGGTGTCAGATTCTCTGGATCTTCTTTCCTCATTATATAACACTTTTGTTTCTTTCTGATTGTAAGTATACGTTCCTTTGTAATTCATAAGTCTTCTTCATTGCTCGTATATTTAGTCCATGATATTATCAGTAATAGTACATCTCTGTAGTTTCAAGTGTTTTCGTCATCTGTGGGGAGATTGTTCAGTATGCATTGTCATACAGGAGATCATATATAATATAGCAGTTAAGTAGTCTTTTCTTTAGCTTATCTGTTAATACCTTGCTTAGTTTCTTCAAGACATCTTCCTCTATTCATATGCACCTTCGGAATCCTGTTTTACATTTCCCTTCGTCGGTTACTAACTTATCCACAGTTAAATTTCGGTACCTGTTTGATTTTGATTTCTCCAGCTACTAACTCGCATATCCGGTTGTCTCCCTTGTTGAATGTTTGTTTATAGTCTTTTCTTCATACCTTCCTCTGTTATCTGTCTTTCGTATTCATTTCCGTGTCTAGCATAGACACAGATGCGCGTGTTCTTATTGTGACTATTGACTTGGTTCAAATTCCAAGCTAGTCTGTGCGTCCATTTTTGCACTAAGGCCCTCGCGAAAGAGATCAATACGTCCCTCTTTCCACAAACTTTCGGTTAGATAGCAGGGTAGACTTGTCTCTCTAGCCTTGCGTGGCGACAAGTCACCAGTAATGAAATTTATGCCCTGATAGAGCTTAAAAGCGTCCACGTGGCCTTGTAGGCGATTCATTATTTCCCACTCGACAAAACCCACAGGCAAAACATCGCCTCTCACTGCTCTATCGGTATTTCCATGGCAAAGGTTTCGACGCGCTGCGTTCCTTACTCACACCGATTCAGACCTTTCTAGCTAAGACCCGTAATGCCACATACACAGGGACGAATCCTCCTCATTCCCTTTATATTCCATTAGTAAGCAAGAAGTTACATTCTGATAACTACTTTGTGAAACAGACTCCCGAGAAGGGTTTTTTTCCCGATCAATACAAAATTAACAATTTCAAATCTCGGATTAACAGTTATCTCACAAGTATAACCTCTTCTTATATATAAAGTACAGAGTATGTGTTTGTGCTTATGTGTGTGTGTGTCCAAGCAACTCCTCCACTCGCACTGGTCCGATTTCAATTATTTATAGCTCATTCAAAAGCTCATTCAAAAGGCCTAGGTGTGAGGAACGATTTTTGTTGAGCCCAGATTCAGGGTTTTCAGATGACGCGAGGTTAAATATATATTAATATATTATACTAGCCATCATCGTTGCTTTCATGTCTGAAGGGGAGTAACTCTTATTTTTCTTTTGCATCCAGAATTGCAGCTAGCTTAAAATTTTAGGCTAGCTTAAAACCCTATCGGGCAACATTTAAGCTAATTCCTGTGGAGGAATCTTGGTTTGGCCATCATCACAATGGCTTGAGAGGAATAGATGCGATAGGCGTCAATAAACTACGGAAGAGCTCAAAATTGATCGCCGCATTTAAGCTCAATATCTGTATTATATATTATTTACTTCTAGGCAATATCACTCTACAGGTTTAACTACTTTGCATATTGATTTTTAAAAAAGTTTATTTCATTAACTGTCCTTCATTAATTGGCATCTATTTGTAAAACTTTCCTTAACTATAATAAGCCAATTTATGAATGAAATGTTCATTTAAAATTTTTGCTTCAAAGATTTCAAGTAGTGAATATATCTTACTTTGCAAAGCGATAGTGAGTGGGCGAAGTCTGCCTGTGAACTATATTTCTTACCGCCTCTTCTTACTCTCATGCGACATCATTTAACAAAGCACTACTTTGAGTGGTTCTTGGGCCTTGTATTGGTTGAATATTAGTGTAAAAAAAGGAAAAAACTTTGAATTCTAAACCTTAGAGTTGTTAACAAGAAACCATTCCTGTATCTTTTTAAATGGCAATTAACAGATAATGAAGTAAAGGAAGCTGTTGAGAGTCATGATCATCTATATCCTGAAAAGACATGGCATTGAATAAATTGAGTATCATCCGTGTATCATATGCTGTTAAGCTTACACCCACCGATAATAAATCCTGGTAGGACTACTAGTTCTTTTAGTATCGACTTGTTGTGTAAGTTGAATATATTTATCTGAATGCAGGCTCTTTGTTCCCAGTTACAGCTTCATCAGATACTTTTCCCATATCTCCTGTTTATCAAAAGTAATTACCTTTCTGTAAATATTTATCACCTCATACTTTCATCAATCATTATCTAATTTTAAGAAAAATAATTATTTAAATCGAAAAAGAAATTTCAATCTACCTTCATTAAAAGGTTCATTAATTGACAAAAAGTATAATTAGTTTTTATTATAAGATATTCATATCTCAAGGGAAGAATCTTGCATAATTAGCATTAGAATGGCTGGGAAGAATTGAAAGCCAAACGAGGTAGAATTGAGATCATCCAAAGTCATAAGTCGTTAGACAAGAAGCCTGATGGTCAAATGTTTCTAAAGGTTTCATATATCACAACGATGTATCAAAAGTCTTGAGTTGGTAGTATGTATAAGTAATGGTATGCAGCGACACGGTACTTTGACGTCATGGAAATGCGCAGACCTATATTAGTTCTCTGGTGTATTGAGTGGAATTACTGGTTAGGGTGTTCGTGGCAAGGCGATACAGATGATCGAATGGGGCAAACGATACAGATGATCAAATGGGGACAGGCGACACAGATTATCGAATGGGGACAGGCAATACAGATGATCAAATGGGGACAGGCGATACAGATGATCGAATGGGGACAGGCGATACAGATGATCAAATGGTGACAGGCGATATAGATGATCGAATGGGGCAAGGCGATACAGATGATCGAATGGGGCAAGGCGATACAGATGATCGAATGTGGCAAGGCGATACAGATGATCAAATGGGGACAGGCGTTACAGATGATCGAATGAGGCAAGGTGATAGCGATCATCGAATGGGGCATGATATTGGTTGCCAAACTGGTGGGACGTTACATTTCTAAAGTTTTGGAGCCTTTTGACATCCTTCGATCTACAGTTTAATGGGTGTACTGAGAAAACCTGATAAAAGTCACTACTGATCACAGTGAACAGCGGAGTAGCTGACCACTGTGGACAATGAAGTAGCTGACCGCAGGATCGTAATGATTTTGACCAGAGGCATCCGATTAGAATTGTCTGTAGTAACAGACAAACGATGCTGGTTCAAATTACATCAATATTAAAAGCAGGAGGGACCAGATGTATGGTCATCAGGTTAGTTCAGCATTATTTAACTTCCATGGGGTCATGGGAGTGAAATACACACTCATGTGCCTTTCTTAGTACAACAACATGGACACAGGACCTCACCTAATTCCTTAATATGGCTAATAAGACCCTGTACGACTTTGCTGTGGTTCATAAAATTCTAGTTCCTTTTCCCGGCTCTTGGTAGGTATCAGGTGTCCGCGGAGCTCAGTTTTCAACAAGGCACCATGCAGGCTGATGGCTGTTCCCTAATGGTATCTATTCCCACTTCCCCAACTAACACTTCATAGACAAAGGCCAGATCAGAGAAGTATGCCTGTATCCAAAAAGAGCACCTTCAGTGTATGACTGCATTCACATTAGAAGGAGCACTTGCTTTGGGGTAAAAGTTGGATCTTCCCCTCAGCCAAGTGCATGCCACTCAAAGACAGGAAATATGTTTGGCATCTTCCTTCCTGAAGGTTCCCATTATCCTGTGTACGCATCTGATCCTCGAAATGAAGTCCTAAAGTATCTTGACATGTCTCTATGTTTGACATTCCAAGACTGACCTTGGATGGATGGAGGTATCTGACCTCAAGATGTGCATTAGGAGCTTTGCCCCTCCAGGGGAGATGAAACGGAACTCTTTCTAGATAAACTAGAGTGATAAAACTGAAAGACAGTAGAGGATGAAAGAATAGATGTATGTAATGCGCAATTAAGCCCTTTCCCTCCAAGGAAATATTTCTTAGTAGCTATGGTATGGGTTATATCCACTGGCCCGTCTTAACACGTCACTAACCGCTAACCGATATGTTATACCCTATTGTAACCATTTCTTCCCATTGATGAACTTCATGTACTCCTTCCAAACCGGTTTATTCGAGCAGGATATTGTGCCATAACATAGGGCCCAAGTTGTCCAGCATTGGTTCAAGGAGGTTTCCGGAGATTTCCGTCGAATGGTGTGACCACCATATTTACGTGACATAATAGAGAGATCTGCCGCATTCAAATTATGGCACCTACATATATCTGTTGTGGACGGCCATCGAGAAAATATAGCTCTATGTCTCTCCGGAGGCCTTCCGACCATTTACTGTATCGATGCAACATTAGCTTGCTGCTTTCCGTTCGGCTAGACGGTATCCTACACACTATTAGACGCCTATCCAATGACTTTTGCAAGTCAGCGTATGCTATGAATCCCTTTTCTTTAAAAATGCGCAAAATAAAAATGAACATATTATTTACTTATATTCAACATGCCATTTACTTATTTACATATTACTTAAAAATGAACATATTACTCAGACCAGTTTACATTGTTCGGACTATCGTCCTCATCTTTGTTGCCATATTTATCACAACGTTTCAGAAGTGATATGTTGAATATAAGTAATATGTTCATCTTTATTTGGTTTAAGTATCTCTATATTTCTGAGATGAGGTATTGTGTACACTATTTACATTGTTCGGACTATCGTACGCATCTTTGTTGCCATATTTCTCACAACGTATCGGACGTTGTACGCTCCGGCCTTCTTCAGATGGTTGGAATATCGAATTGAGCTCTTTATTTCACTCGCTGGGGTAGACTGTTCTAGTTCCACGTGCCATGTCTAATGGATGTCAGCTATCAGTTATCTCTTGTTAATTCCCCTCTCCAAAATCCATTAGACATGGCATGTGGAACAGTCTACCCCGGCGAGCGAAATAAAGGGTTCAGTTTGATATTCCAACCACCTGAAGAAGACCGGAGCGTACAACGTCCGAAACGTTGTGATAAATATGGCAACAAAGATGCACACGATAGTCTGAACAATGTAAATAGTGTACATAATACCTCATCTCAGAAATGTAGACAGATACTTACACCAAATAAAGATGAATATATTACTTACTTATATTCAACATATTTATTTACATATTATTGAAAGATGAACATATTATTTACATCAAGTATAGATGAACATATTAATTTATAGACGAAACAAATCGAGTAAATTAATCTATATTTTTTCTGAACTGAAAATTCAGATTCGTTAGATTTTTAAAATATACTATGAAAATTATTAAATCTACTCACTTTTAAACAAATCTTATTTCCTTTTACCAAAAAAGCTGTGATCTAAATTCTGATGTCGTTACCACTTTAAGGTCAGAAACTGGTTTATTGAAAGATCTAAGTAATTCAATTATAAAAGCCATTAGCAAAACAATGGCTTATAAACATCACAAAAATCCAAATCAGAAATGAATAACAAAGTCTAGTTATTTTACTTAATTTTATTTTTAAAGCTAAATATTTAAATGACTTATTTTCATTTAACTAGAACCATTAAGTTGCCTTTGAAAAAGGACACTTGCTGATAGCTATAAATTATAAAATTATCATATATTCAATATCACAGTTATGCATATTTTCGACACTCCCGCCACTCACAGAAAACCAATTTTATGTTTGGTTGGAAGAAAATGTTGTATCTTTTATCAATAGAACATGTAATTTCGTTTTACACGTGAATAAAATTTTTGTCGCAGCACATAAAAGACTCACTTCACTTTGCATCTTCGGATTACCATTTATTTCGATCCCTGTAAAAATCTTTGCAGTCTGTGAAGAAACAGGATCCGTTCTTTATCACCCCAAAATGTGCCAGATTTTTAGAGGGTGGAATCATGAAGTTATATAAAAGATGTTGATAATATTGAAATAAAATGGTACATATCTGGTTGAGTAAAACGCTGTACAAATATCTAAATGTTGTCTTTGAAATACACTTTAAAAATTCTAAGAACTTTTATTCCGACCCAGCATATATTATTAAGTTCAGGCACACACACACACATACAAAATTGGGCTTTATATATTAGACTAATGTATGCGTGCTGTCAAAAAAAGGATTTGTTAGAAAGTTTTAATAGCGAGATCCAATGAACCAAAAGTCTTGAAACAATGTATTGTGATTCAATAAAGCGGAGAATTCACAACTAAAATAGAGGCCAATGAATCATTCAATTAATTTGATCCTATTATATTTTTTTAGACATTCAGTGGTATCTATGATTCATTGATTATCCCAGGTATTATATGAGTCGCTTTTTGCTCAAAATCTTTTCATGTTAAAAATTTATGTGTTTAATATAACAATGCACTGGAAATATCTCTCAGAAGAAAAAGACTAGTAACAGAACAACAAAGATGGCGGCAACAAAGTCTATTTCAAGACCAAGTTGAAGAAAGACAAACACTTAATAGACGAACGTATCTGAGTGCCTCACGTGAAAAGCTTGAACAAATTTGACTGCAATCTAATAAACGTAGGAGTAAAGTACTCAAACGACTAAGGGAAGTAATCACTCATAAATTTACTAACTTGGTTTCCTTCAGACTATAGATGGGACAGGAAAATATATAAACAAATACACATTGATAATTATTATAGGTCTCATGAATATTTAAGAATATTTTTGAAACCTATTTGTGAGTGTATTTTCAGTTATGTTTTAGCATGCGTTATCTTCCTTCTGTTCGCCTCATTGTTGGAAATTAAACGAGATTCTCTCAAAAATATCTAATGAAATACATGTTTATTTTTAGTTTACCTGTAAAATCTCTCCGTTTAAATTGTCCATTATAAGATAATATTTCGTAAAACTAAAATGCTAAAGGCATAATTTGAAAGTTAATTGCCATGTGACGTAATTCCGGCTTGATTAAGCCGAAAAGAACTTTTTAAAATAATTCTTCTTTTGGAATTTCACTCGTTATCTTTAACCCACGCAATCGGGATCAAACTATAGACGAAAAGAATTTGAACAAGAAGCGATTAATATAATTACGACTTGGTATATGTTGAACGTATGTAATGGATTTTTTTAACAGTAATCAAGTACATTAGGTTTGGAAGCAAATAAAATTGGAATCAAAAACTGAGTGGGTACTGATGCGCGTGCTGTTTAGCGGTCATCAACACCAAAAGTGGATTCGGAGAACCGGTTTCAGATTCCGGCCTATAAACACTGATTAATTTTCGCTTAAAGGCTTTTGGGAAAAAAAAAACATGAATCAATCTGTTCTCCTCCCCTGTATATGGGTTAAATAGCAGCCTAGATTGGGCTTTCTAGCTCTTTTTATGGTAACCACTCTAGGAGAAGGAAAACACTGAATTCAAAAACCGTGTAGAATATAGGTATTGCAGAGTGTAAGAAACAAAGTTATGTTTCTTTCTCTTTTCTAAGCACCTTATTGTTACTAGTTGGGAACCATTTGCTGACTTAGAATCATTTTAATCTTAAACCTTTGATATAAGTTATATACATTGTGAGTTTCAGCTTATAATATTTATCCTCTAAAAGTATATCATGTTGGAACGAAAGTTGTTTGATTTTATCGTCTATATTACAAAGTAATATACTTATGTTTATAGAAATATTTAGCCATCAATATAACCTCCATTGCTTCCAAGGACAGCATTCCATGTGTCAAAAATTTTACAGATGCCACGGTTGTTAAATTATATAAGTTTTGATTTAAAATACGAGATCACCTCATGTTAAAGCTCTCCTCGCGATGTCAGTCTTAGATGATGCAAAGGGTTCTGCAAACTCGTAAACAAGTGATCATCAGAAGGACCAAGGTTGGGAGAAAATGGAGCATGAAGCAATTTTTCTCGGTCGATTTTATCCTAGGGATTTTTAGTCAATCATGCAATGTGAAGACTGGTATTATCTTGATGGAGTATTACTCACTTTATGTTGACTAAATAATGTTGTGGTGTCTTCCCTCTAATGAGTCTATTGTGGACTCTTCCACTTACTCTAAAGTTAGTAGGAAAAGTAAGCCTCGGGGGAACAGTGATATAGATTGAACGTTGGTCAACCGACACACACTCCCAAGTCGTGTAAGACACTTCTGTTGTATTTACTGTTCAAGAGACTATTTATCTGCAATCTCGTTTGTTATTTCTTAACCATATTCTTGGTCACAACAAATAAGGACGTTTTCTGTCCAAAGTTGATTTCAAACGACGAAGTTATTGGGAAAAGAGATCGAGGTTGATTGATTGTACTGTGAAGCACGGTTTTTGTCCTTGGGGAGCAACTATTATTGTTTTTGTCCTTGGGGAGCAACTATTATTTCGTATTTGATTATGTTAGGAAAGTATGAAAAATGACTAATAATTCCTTTTGCATTTTGTTTCTTTGGTCAGAACAATGATATTTCTGAAAGTTACCTATATCCATTGGGAAAACTGGTGAATGTGAACATCCTCGTTCGCGCAAAGTAGGAAAAACAACAAATTAACATATAATTCAAAAGTAACACTTATTTATTCAAGTATATGGTTAAGAAATAACGGAACGAGAGTTTGCTGATAAATAATGTATTCAACAGTAAATGCAACAGAAGTGTGTTACACGACCTGGGAGTGTGTGTCGGCTGAGCAGCGTTCACTCTGTCTCACTGTTAATATTTAACAGTCCCCCGCCCACGAGGGGTGTATTTGGCACAAGACTGAGTTTACCGTGGGTTCGCCGAGCCCGTATGCTCGTACAAAAATAGAAGCCGCATAAAAGGGTTCAGGGACTGTCTACCTCCCCGGACAAGGCTTTGTCGAAAGGCAAAGTTTCGTCTGTGTTCCTCTCTGCTCAAGGCAGAGAGTTCGACAGATGAACAGTCTATATCACTGTTATATTTAACACCCCCCCCCACATGGCCGGTTTAGCGTGGGTTCTCCGAACCTGTAGACTCGGCCAAAAATATTCCCTAAGAAGCCGCATAAACGGGTTCAGGGACTGTCTATCTCCTCGGACGAAATTTTGCCCTTCGGCAAAGCCTCTTCCGGGTTCCTCTCTGCTCAAGGCATGAACAGTCTATATCACTGTTTCCCCTTCCCTCTGTTCCTACTAACTTTATAGTCAGTGGAAGAGCCCACAATAGCCTCATTAGAGGGAAAACATCACAACAAAGAGAAACCATAAAAAATTAGAAGTCAGTATTTTTTCTCGATTTACGCTTATACTGTAAATTCCTTTCACGAATCAGCCCCCAAATATAGTCTCCCGTCATGTTTTCGTCATAGGATCCTAGGTATCCAGAATATTCTAGAAATTCTTGAAATTGTTACAAACCTCTTGAAAGTTCTTGACACTTCTAGAAAGTTCTAGAAAATTCTCTTTCAGCAACTCAGAACTGAATCTTTCTAGGAAAACAGGTTAGTTTCAAAATATAGATGCCCTGATCACAAGAGCAAAGGTTGAAGAGGATTATAGCCATTTCCTTTGCTTTGCCGATAGAAGCAATTACGGAATAATGCTGATCAAAGACAAAAAATGTCAAAATTTTGTTACACGGTGAAATTGTTTAAAGTTCATAATAGATGATTCCTTGAATATGCCACCATACACTCAAGATGATCTTCTTTGGATGAAGTTCTCCACTTGGTTGCTGAGTAAGTCTGTTTATTCGAGTGATCAACTGATGACGGCGCTTGACATTATGGTAAAGGAACCAATTCTCATAACAAGTTAAAACATGTCAAAAAATTGCTGTTTTAATTAAGTCGGGTGAGAATTGACTCGTTATAATCGACACGTTGTTGGCGATTCTTTGGTTGTACGGGACCCATTTATCTAATCACTGAAACCTTTCCAATCTTAGTTATTTCATCTACAACTATTTTATGATTAACATTAAATTTCTAGATGAGCTTCCTAGATGTAGTGACAGGATTTGCTGGAAGCAGCTTCCGAATTCTCTGAATCCGTTGACTCGTGCTTTGAACTAAAGTTCAGTTTTGAGACTGGAAAAAAAACCTGCAATTTCTTTCACTCATTGTATCGACAACGTTGCAGACATTTTTTCTGCTGTATTTGCGTTTACACTTTATGAAACACAGGTCGTAAAACATTTCTAATGTGTTCTTTATTTGCGACGAATATACCAGTAATATCTACTATGAATATATATTATGAATATATACAGGGTGACCCAAAAAAATGGGAACATTTTAGCAATCCAATAAAACCAAGAGTGATGGAAGAAAATATTTTATTCATAGTAATTGAAACCTTAAAACATGTCATTAAAAAACAATGATGGAATTTTCATTTTTAAAAAATTACGTCCTGTAGATAGCGTCCTCCTGTATGAATGCATTCTTGAAATCTGCTGTTGAGATTTCTCATTGACTGCTGCAACATCTCAGCTGGGATACTGTGAATTTCATCTTGGATTCTAAATGGCGAAATGTTTACTTGCTCCCGGTCACTGTCTCGCAGTGTTGCCACTTGCTTATGTGTGGCAATACGCACTTCAAAAATTGCCATTTGGGGGGGGGGTCACCCTGTAATATGAATATATAGTATGAATAATATTCATATAAGCTGAAAGAAAAAAGATATAACTTAATGACAGTATTATTACTAAACACCATAAAGAGATAATACTTAAATAATTTTTTCAGTATCTGTCTATATTTCTGAGATAAGGTATTATGTACATTATTTACATTATTCGGACTATTGTCCTCATCTTTGTCGCCATATCTATTACAACGTTTCGGCCGTTGTACGCTCCCGCCTTCTTCAGGTGGTTGGAATGTCGAACTGAACCCTTTATTTCGCTCGCTGGGGTAGACTGTTCTAGTTCCAAGTGCCATGTCTAATGGATGTCAGTTATCAGTTATCTCCTGCTAATTTCCCTCTTGAAAGTTCTCCACTGCCTTCACCTGGTATTGAAGTCACACTCTTTGAGTCCTGTCACTGGATCTAACTAACGCCTTTATCCACTGTGCCATTTGTCCTTGAGGATCCAATGACAGGACTCAAAGAGTGTGAGTTCAATACCCGGTTAAGGCAGTGGAGAACTTTCAGAGGGAAATTAGCAGAAGATAACTGATAACTGACGTCTATTAAACATGGCACGTGGAACTAGAACAGTCTACTTCAGTGAGCGAAATAAAGAGTTAAGTTCGACATTCCAACTCCCTGAAAAAGGCCGGAACGTACAATGGCCGAAACGTTGTAATAGATATGGCGACAAAGATGAGGACAATAGTCCGAATAATGTAAATAATGTAATTTTTTTCAGTATTGTCATTTAAAAAAATAAGACAGGCTCCAACTGGATAAGAACTTTTTGGAAGTTTTGGGAGTGTCAAGTTTTATTGTACAAATTGCAACATTTATTTTTTTTTCTGGGTGCCTTTCCACGCATATATAAAAGCTTATATCGACATATTCTTTAATATATGCCGATGTATATATAAACATAATATTTGTATTTATATCTAAATTGTTTCCCTTTTTTTCGCGCATGTGTATTGAGCCGTGTGCGTTTCTTTCTATGTACACGATCCTTTCCTGAAAACATGCGCGAAGCCATCTTGCGAAAATATTATATTCTCAATTTTCGGACATTTTTCATGGCTTTAATTCCAGAATCACTGGAGTTGATTTAGGAAGTGAAGCGAAGAATTCGTTTGCCACCATCTTAATCATTAAAATGTAATATTGTCACCGCACGTTCCACATTCACTTGAACTCTGCATGAATCGATACAAATCAATAAATATTTTTTTTCTTTCTTTCTTTCTTTTTTTGCGTTCATTCGTTGACTACCTCTTAATCAGGAAGTATTTTCAATCTGTTGGGACTAAAATTGGACAGAGTTTTATATTGTATTAAAGTGCTCACAGCTCGCAGCTAGAGAAAAATGTCGAAGTATTTATACACCCGCCCTTCACCACATTTTCCGGTATCTGTTTTGTATGGCCTCTCTTTTTTTATTTTTCTTTCTTTCTATTATTTTGGCCGCAAACTTGATCATTTCTATCAATGAAATGGTCACGTTTTCTGGTTTGAATTGAAGAAAAATAAATAAAAAATAAAAGGAAGACAAATCAAGCTAGCGGGTTTGATGATTTATTTACTCATTGTATTTGACAGAAAAAAAAATATTTCTGTCATTTACAGTTTGTTTGAATTTGATTTTATCAAGCCATGCTTTTCTCGGCATAGAAAAGAGGCATTTTTGCTTTAAACTCCTATAATCTTTCCATTTCTTCCTTCGATGATGGAGTCGATCAAAGAATCAATATTTCCCTATTGATTCCATAATAATTATTGTAGACAAATCTTGTGGTATTTGAAGTTTATTATTATTAAGCCAGCCATGATTTCCTCAAATATTAGGCAAAGATTAGAGCCAAGCCAAGACAAGCCAAACAGAAACTGGCTTTCTTTGTAAAAGTCAGAAAAGGTTTCTTAACACATTAAGAAAAGACAATTTTTAAAGTGTTAATGTCAATAAGGAAAGTGAGAAGAGAGGACTAAATGGAAAATACAGAATCCATGGTTGACAGGCAAAATGATGAGCCTAAAATGAAAATTAAAAATCAGGGATACTAAAATTAAGCAAATACAAAAATATAAATGTCTGGGAAGTGTTCTAACATAGGACGGAAAGTGCCATACTGAGACCGAAGTTCCATTGAGATGGCCAAAGATGCCTTCAAAAAGCTAAGCAGAGTATTGAAAGAGAGAAAAAACTTCGTTAGAAACAAAGAATATGTATATATATATATATATATATATATATATATATATATATATATATATATATATAGATAGATAGATAGATAGATAATATTAGTGGTAAATATACACATACATATGCAAAATATATAAATATATATACATAGGTGCATACACATACATGTATATTTTTTTAATAAAAATTCCAAGAGGATAGAATCCAGGTAGAACTCAATGTCCAGGACAGAGTAAGGATATAATAAAGAAGAAACACTATTATTCCATGGTCATAATTTATTCCATTGGAATCGTAAAGTTTACGATTCCAATGGAATAAATTATGACCAAGGAATATTAGTGTTTAAGCCTTTTTATTACACACACACACATATATATATATATATATATATATAAAACTTACTTTCTTAAGAAGAATAAATAATAAAAACATAAAATGAAATAGACTGGGTTTAAGCAACTAAAAAAAACAAACAAAAACAAACAAACAAAAACAAACAAACAAAAAAAAAATCTGATCGACAACAGTCATAACAACATACCTTGTTTATAAACCACACTGGAAAATTAAAATTCTTCAGACGGTATATATATATATATATATATATATATATATATAGAGAGAGAGGGGGAAGGAAAATTTATACTCACCTTCTTCCTCTAAACTGTTACACTGTGGAGCAGATTGTTGAGAGGGTATTTTCTCCGATTACTGTTATTTTAACCTCCCCAACTCTAGGAGCAACAATTATCTACTCTTCATATCTTCTTAATATGCACTCATTGCCCCCCTCTTTACGATTTTACAAAAACTCTATTTAGCAACCCTCTACCTTGAGTGGGGCTTGAACCTTGTAATAGCTGAACAACAGTATAAAAACTCCCGCACAACATTAAAAAATCTTTTACCTAATGTTATGGTCCGGTTCCTTGTACCACGGTGATAGTCCAAGGTAGAACCAATAAAGAAGAACTCGAACACAGGTCTGGAATAACACAGATATTACAAACAGGGATATATACATAGAAGTAGAAGTGTTAGTACGAACAATCAGGTTTAGTAGAGAGAACAATGTAGTCTCGACCAGTATCACTATTCAAGTGTCTTGCAGTAATTGTCTTGATTAGACTTGAACTACTGACTGACAATATTCAGTCTCCCCCCCCCACTGGGGCACATGTGACACAAGGTCGGTTGTTTATTGTGGGTTTCCCGAGCCCGTGGGCTCGGCCCCAAAATATGCCCGCTTGAACCCGTATAAACAGGTTCAGGGTCGGTTTTACCTCCTCGAAGGAGACTCCGCCCTTCGGTGTAGCCTCCTTCGGGTTCCTCTCCGTCCGTAGACAGAGTTCAACCGAGCAGTCTGTTCAAAAGTGAACTACTGACTGACGATATTCAGTCACCCCCCCACGAGGGTGTCATGTGGCACAAGGCCTTTTTAACGTGGGCAATTCCCAAGCCATTAGGCTCGGCCAAAAAATAGCCCATTTGAACCCGTAAAAACGGGTTCATGGCCGGTTTTACCTCCCCGAAGGAGACTCCGCCCTTCGGCGTAGCCTCCTTCGGGTTCCTCCCGCCCGTAGGAAGAGAGTTCAACCGAACAGTCGGTTCAGAGGCGAACTACTGACTGACAATATTCAGTCACCCCCCCACGAGGGTGTCATGTGGCACAAGGCCTTTTTAACGTGGGCATTCCCGAGCCATTAGGCTCGGCCAAAAAATAGCCCATTTGAACCCGTATAAACGGGTTCTGGGCCGAGCATTACCCCCCGAAGGAGACTCCGCCCTTCGGCGTAGCCTCCTTCGGGTTCCTCCCGCCCGTAGGAAGAGAGTTTAACCGTGCAGTCAGTTCAGAGGTGAACGACTGACTGACCCCTTGCCTAATCCAGAGGCGCAGTATTTATTAAGTATGGAATAGTCCATTATTATTATTATGGGTAAGATCCCATAACACCTAATAAAGGATCTATTATTCTTAAAGTTATTTTTTATATAAACTGTTTCGGAATATTGATTTCTTTTGTAATTTTACCCGCTCGCTTGAAAATAAGCGTACCTTTCTAACATTTTCGCCCCGGCCCCTCAATCTCCGGCGTCTTATTGTCGGGGTTGAGGTGTCTACTCAGCCCTAACCGAACTTAAGTAAGTGACCATAGGTCCCCTGAGCATCCATAGATTATTCGACCGGTCCGCTGGTTTAATCCTGCTTCCTGCCCACGTTGTGATTTGTTTGATCCAGAAAGTAGAAGTGATGTCCGTCCATTCACGGTTGACTGAAGATGTAGACACGGCTGGGGAGTCTGCGCTAAGAAATTTAGAATGCAGCAAAATAAAATAATAATAATAATAATAATATCTACAGAAAGCCGGACAAACATCGATTCAGTGGTTGAATTGGTAATGTATTTTATATAGCAGAAAAGAATAGTAGAGAAGAGAATCGGGTTACAGAAAAGAAAAGTTTAAAAAAATACACTGAATTCTAGACAGACAGACAGACAGAGAGAGAGAGAGAGAGATAGAGAGAGAGAGAGAGAGAGTATGTGTGTGTGATTATCTTGTGGTTAAATCACCTCAGAACGATATATGACTCTTACGATGGAGGGATAAAGATTTCTGTGCGGGGCTTAAAGTTATAGTGGCATTCCTCCTCCCAACGCTCGCCCGGGCCAATTCTCTCTTCTCTCTTCAAGAATTTTCTCCCGTCTGTCTTTTTCAGCATAACTACGCGTTTATATAGATAAACGCGGCTGGTTATAACTGACCCTCGGCCCTACTACTTCGGACGCAATTATCACGGGATTCTGGCGGCTTCAACCAAAATCATGTGAATTCCAAAGTTCCTTTTAGCTTACTCAGCTCTATTTCAATTTTTAATCGATAAAAATTATTTCGACCATTTTCATTGTCTTCTGATGACCCAGATTCAATGGGTACAACTTCTTAGGATTTTTGTGTTTGGAAGCTTACAACGAGGACCCTCATCCAATTTTGCACCGGCCGGCCAATGACTACCCCACGTTGTGTCTGTATTCGTTTAACTGTGCTCGAAAAACTGGGACAGACCCGCTGTATGTTCAAAAGGAAACGAAACAGAACACAAACGACAAGGCGAGAAATGAGAACTCGAAACTTGTTTCCAATATATTTAGGTGTTTATTCAAGGTTTCAACTGCTTAGTTTGGGTGAGCAGCTAAGTGAAACTTGGGGTATCTGTCACGACAGATTAACAGATCATCTATTTTCTCCTCCCTTCGCATATCTCAACATCACGTTACGTGGGTGACAACATGAATAGACGTCAACGGAACTACCATATGCCGTCTACCGCGAGTGCTCCAGAACTGACTACCCTAATACTAAACGTGGTTGTTAATATAAGCTTGGAACCGGAAATCCTTGACGTCCGGTTTTGTTGTCATTTGACACCCAAACTTTTCATCTATTTATTCTTTTCTTCCATTTCGGTCAAGTAGGAGTCGTTTAGAAGACCCGACTTTCTCCAGCCATATAAACAGAACAATTAAAATCTTACGTCTTCCGTCGCTATGCGGATGTCTAAATCGTTTAAACCGATGGTTAAAAAAAGATGAGATTATTTGTCACACTGAAAGGCAAATATTTTTTTCTCATGCAGTGTATTAACACATACGTTCAATGTGGCTCTTCCCAATTAAGATAAGCCAACACCGTCAAAAAGACTCAAATTATTATTCTTAATTATTCAAACTCTGTCCAACGCAAGTAATTTTATTAACAGCACGCATAGTGTATAGGTCATACACGCAAAACCGAGGAAAGACAATCAAGCAAGCACAAAATTAAATGTATACATCACATGCCAGAGCGCACACGCGCGCACACACAAATATACACGATGCTCACACACACATACACAAACAAGTCTGAAATAATACGCACATGTACACAGTCTTACCTATAAGTCCGTAGAATAATTATTATAAACATTTTTTCGCAAAAATATTTATATTTCCACATAGTCTCTTTCCTTGTCAATGTTCTTCATTTTCTGGTGAATATGAATCACATCGATATAATATTATGCAATGAAAATAAAGTTCCGTTGACCAAATTTCCGTTGCTGTCAACAGTGTTCTGGATAATCTCTCACCAGTGGGATTATCCATAGTTATTGAAATCTTGTTTTTGTTTTCCAGTCAGTATTTGTACTAACCATCATTGCACAGCTTCAAGTGATTCAGTTTTGAATACAGTGTTGGCTTTCTCTTAAACTGTTTGCTAACCACAGCTAGTGAACTTAGTCTGCTTTGATGGCGATGTTGTGCGTGGGGGGGTACTGTTTGAGGAGGATTTCCTGGAAGAGATTAGTCTTTGTATGAAATCTTTGTTGAATTCTGTACCAGTTTCGTTTGGGTTCCTAATTATTCTAACGGTATATATATATATATATATATATATATATATATATATATATATATATATATATATATATATATATATATATATATATATATATATTTTTAAATCCCAGTTCCAAAATTTGGTCAAAATTGAGGGCTGGGTATTCTGCATTGGTTAATTTCGTGTTTGATAATTTTCCCGTGAGATTTTGTCATTCAATGTCTTTCCATCGATGGACATGGAATAATTACCGAAATAACATGAAATAATATCAAACCTGAAGCTGTTTGACGACAGACATACCGTGAGGAATATATGATATGATATCGTATTGAGTGGAAAGATTTAAAAAAAGATGAAGTAGCGAGATTGTATGCGGGGGGAGAGAGAGGGAGAGAGGGAAAGAGAGAGGGAAAAAGAGAGAGAGGAAAAAGAGAAAGAGGGAAAAATTTAAGAAAGATGAAGCAGCTAGATGTTGCCAAGGGTGAGAGAAAGAGAGGGGGAGATAGGGAAAAAGAGAAAGAAAGAGAGTCCGAAAGAGAGGGAAAAGGGAGAGAAGAAAAAAAGGGAAAGAGGGAAAGATTTAAGAAACCTAGATTGTATGGGGGTGTGGGAGAGGGAGAGAAAGATGGAAAAAGAGAGAAATGCAAAGAGAGTGACAGGGAAAGAGAGTGAGATGGAAAGAGAGAGACAGGGAAAAGAGAAAGAGGGAAAGATTTAAGAAAGATGGAGCAGCGAGATTGCATGTGGTGGGGTGAGAGAGAGGGAGAGAGGGAAAAGAGAAAGAAAGAGAGGACGGAAGAGAGAGGGAAAAAGAGAAAGAGAGAGAGGAAAAAGAGAAAGAAGGTAAAAAGATGAAGCAGCTAGATTGTATGGGGTGTGGGAGAGGTAGAAAGAGAGGGAAAAGAGAAAGAGCGAGATAGAAAGAGAGAGAGCGAAAGAGTGAGAGAGAGAGAGGGAAAAGAGAAAGAGTGAAACATTTAATAAAGATGAAGCAGCTAGATTGTCTGCGAGTGTGTATGTGTTTGGGAGAGAGAGAGGGAAAGGGGAGAAAGGGAAAAAGAAAAAGAGAGCGGTAGAAAGAGAGAGAGAGAGATAAGGAAAAAAGAGTTGGAGGGAAAGATTTAAGTTGAAGCAGCCAGATTGTATGCGTGTGTGTGAGAGAGAGGAGGATGAGAGAGATGGAAAGAGAGAGAGGGGGAATGAGAGAGATGGAAAGAGAGAGAGAGGGGGGAATGAGAGAGATGGAAAGAGAGAGAGAGGGGGAATAAGAGAGATGGAAAGAGAGAGAGGGGTGAATGAGAGATATGGAAAGAGAGAGAGGGGGGGAATGAGAGAGATGGAAAGAGAGAGGGGGAATGAGAGAGATGGAAAGAGAGAGAGGGAGGGAATGAGAGAGATGGAAAGAGAGAGAGGAGGGAATGAGAGAGATGGAAAGAGAGAGAGGGGGTGATGAGAGAGATGGAAAGAGAGAGGAGGTAATGAGAGAGATGAAAAGAGAGACAGAGGGGGGAATGAGAGGGATGGAAAGAGAGAGAGGGGGATGAGAGAGAGGGAAAGAGAGCGTGAGAGAGAAAAGAAGAGCGAGGAGAGCGGATGAGAAGAAGAGAAAAGGAAAGAGAGGAGAGGAAGAAAATACAAAGAGGTGGAAGAGAGGAGGAGAGAGAGAAAAGGAGAGGAGGAGAGAAAAAAGGGAAAGAGAAAGAGAAAGAGAGAGAGGGGGAATGAGAGAGATGGAAAGAGAGAGAGAGGGAGGGAATGAGAGAGATGGAAAGAAAGAGAGGGGGTGATGAGAGAGATGGAAAGAGAGACAGAGGTAGGGGAATGAGAGAGATGGAAAGAGAGAGAGAGGGGGAATGAGAGAGATGGAAAGAGAGACAGAGGTAGGGGAATGAGAGAGATAGAAAGAGAGAGAGAAGGTGGAAAGAGAGAGAGTGGGAAAGAGAGCGTGAGAGTGAAAAGGAGAGATAAAAGAGGGGATAAGAAGAAGAGAAAAGGAAAGCGAGGAGAGGAGTGAAAGAAAATACAAAGAGGCGGAAGAGAGGAGGAGAGAGAGAAAAGGAGAGTAAAGGGGGAAAGAGAGAGGGAAATATAGAAAGAGTGTGAGAAAAATGTAGAAAGGTTAGACAGGAGGGAATGGAAAAGAAAAAGAGGTAGGAGAGATAGAGAGAGGGAGAGAGATAGGGAAAGTTAGAGAGAGGGAGTGAAGGAAAGAGAGAAAGAGGGAAAGATTTAAGAAAGATGGAGTACCCAGATTGTATGAGAGCGAACCGATCTACTCATATTAATTTTTTGTCTTGACCACAACGTTATTTTCTACACGACCCCTCATGCCAAGCAATGAATCAATCCAGCCATTAATCGATCAATCAATCAACCTTCCTTGGAGCCAATGCCAGTTGGTATCGACAGCGTTCTGGATAATCGCACTCCAGTGGGATTATCCACAGCTGATCAAATCTACCCTATTTTCGTTTCACAGACATAATATCTTATGATATGCCGAAACATCTTTGTTCGCTTTTATGCGGTTGGATTTTGAATTTCATCTTTTAATTCTCCTAGACTGGTTGCCAACCATGGCAAAGAAGCATAGTCCATCTTACTATTTAACTGGAGAAAAGGTTTTCTGTCCGAGTGGAACTTATTTCTTACTAAATTTAGGAATATATGTTCACCATCTCTATCTATAAAAGGCAGGATGTGTGTGTGTGTGTGTGTGTGTGTGTGTGTGCGTGTGTGTGTTGTGTACATACATCACAACTAAAATCCTAATTAAGTGCAAATATTTCGACAAAAAACACGAAAGAAGCAAAAACAAATTATGCTTTAACTGTAAAAGAAAAGACCATTTCCAATCTGCATGAAGATACAAAAAGAGAATAGAAAGGGTAGAAAGTATAAACCCTCATATTGAAAAATACAGAAGTATCTCTATCTATAAAAGGCAGGATGTGTGTGTGTGTGTGTGTGTGTGTGTGTGTGTGTGTGTGTGTGTGTGTGTGTGTGTGTACGAATGCACGGCCGCAATTTTCGACGGATTTGCATCAAAATTTACATGCATATGCTCCAAATTTGCGGGAAGGCTAACACCGACTGTGCATTTTCCCAACTCCCATCGATAGTGGAAATTATAGATTTTTTTCATGCTTCTACGGCAGTTTTCATGTAGTTTGCGGCCATTTTCTACTGGCCAGAGTGAAAGCTTATAGCTGGCTGCCACGAATAGGCAGTAATAGTCTATTGGCCAGCCTGAGAGCCAACAGCTGACTGAAACGAATGTGAACTAGCATGCTAGCATGCAAAAAAATCGATAGCTGTATTCATTATCAGTGGGAAAAATTTAAATCTGCATGGCACTTTACTCCAATTGGCTCATTCGCTTGCTTAAAATCAACGTTGATTCTGATTCCGCAGAACTGGGCTGGGTGTGAAAAAGTATTAGTTGTTAACATTCTTTTTCATTCGGTTTTTCCAGTTACGAATCATTTTTTAAAGCTGATCGTTTTGTGTTCATTTTGTTTAGTTCTTTTTTCGTAACAGATTTAATGTTTAGTATAAAGCTTAGAAAAAATTTGCAGTGTGAGATGGGCAAGAAGTAAAGCATGTAGCAACATCAGCACGGCAAAGGGAACTCCTTTAAAAGCAAGGAAGGGCAAAAATATTTTAAGTCAAGTGATAGCGTACGATTTTTGAATCAAGCACGGGCAACGCCGGGCCATGCTGCTAGTTCTATATAAAATAAATGGAGAATTAGAAAACAATCAGAAAGTAAATTTTGAAAGAAATAAAAGTTAAATAAAGTAGATAAAGAGACTTACTAAACTTAGTAACTTGTCAATCTGTATAGGGATTAAATAGTGAAGGAAATGGAGTGGGGCTTTTTGTTGCCCCAACCTGTTTGTCTTGAAAACCGGCATTCAATGTAGTGAGTAGACTCGAACCTTGGCTACCAATACCATTTGTAACTTCGCAGTTATTTAACATACCAGATAGATAATTGATAGATACAACGATAGAATAATGAATGAGAGAAAATAAAGAGAGAATCAAGATAATACAGAGGTAGACATGATGTAGTTGGATGTGATACGCTTATTTAAAGATAGAAAGAGAAAAAAATATTCATAGAAAAATAATTAAACAAAGAGAGAGAGAGAGGGGGGAGGGGGCTATTGACCATTTCTCCTTGTCTTTTTGACAACTTTTTTTTAAGTAATTCAATATCGGAATTTCGTTACGTCTTTTCTGGCCAAATGCTATGAGTCGTCACGAACAGAGGTCGGGAGAAATTTTCTTCCGTCTTATCTGTCCATGGCATTTGGCCAACACAGAGTTATAAACCCTTTCGTAAAGGTGTTCTATTCAAAATAATTAATATGCTTATTGCTTGGTGAACACACACACACACACACACACACACACACACACACACACACACACACACACACACACACACACAAACAAACAAAACACTAGCACATACGCGCATGCATACAGTCACAAATATACACACACCCACAGACATACCTTGTAGATATGTGTGAATATTTACTAAACATAACATTGGGCCAAACAAAGGCAATCCAAGAAAGAAAAATGGTGTTCAGCCAACTTTTTAGCTGGAAAAAGGCCTGTCGACCTAAAAAATCAGAATTAGTGAGTCCGGCTCTATAACTGGGCTTGAACACCGAACTCTGGCATGACAAAAAGGTGGAAAATATACACACACATATATGAAACATAAAAAAAACAAAGACACACACACACACACATATATATATATATATATATACACACACAGACACACACACACACACACACACACACACACACACAGAGAGAGAGAGAATCACTATTACTGCTGATAATGCAAGACTCCTAGCGATTGAGTTCTCTGAGTGACTGGTGTGTTTATGAAAAACTAAATACGCAAAAATTCGCCTTTCTCTTTGCCGGGCCTGGAAGTTAGAATCTCCGACTGATACCAAATTTGGCGGGTTTCGGTTCCGGCCTGAAGCCATCGGATGTCTAGCCACACTTATGAGACGTGATACAGCGAAACAGTCTATCTGTGAATGACAATATATATATATATATATATATATGTATATATATAGTCATGTATGTGTGTAGAGAGAGAAAGAGAGGGTGAGGAGAGGGAAAGAGAGAGAGAGAGAAAGAAAGAAACAGAAAACAGAAACAGAGATAGAAATCAATACTGCATAGTGATTAGCAGTTTCACAAATTAAGCGATCATCAGATCTTAATCTTATTAGTCTTTGTTTAGGACTTCTATATTTCGATCACCGGGGCTTATGTGAAGTGGTGAAGGAGAAAAATACACATACACAAAACACTCATATATATATATATATATATATATATATATATATATATATATATATATATATGCGTACATTTTGTCAGCATCTTTTCATTGAGACATGTTTTGTTGAATAATTTAAACATATTCTATCCACTTATTTTCACTTGGATCCCTTCATATTCATGGATAAGCTTTTTGGTGTCGTTGTTGAAGGCTGAGAGAAAACCAACGTGTTGATGCATATTTCTTTTAATCTGTAATTATTATTTTATAAAAATTAATTGCGAATACTCCATAAATGTTTTAAAATGTGTACAACAGATAGTTTGAAATGCCTAGGTTTGCACTAATAGTTTATTTACTATTTCTTTCGTTAGAAAACTTTCCACAACCATACTTAGTTACCTCCCCTTAAACAGTGTCTGCGATCACGCACTAACTTAGCGTTCTTCATTCCTCAAGTAAGAAATTTAACTTTCAGATGAATACAATTATTTTATCTTCAACTACAATATTTGTGTTGCAATGAACAATACCCTGATGATGAGATTGTGGTATGTCGAAAGTACTTGAAATAAAAGAAATAGGTATCAACACAGCGACTTTCTCTCGTCCTTCATTAAAAACACCAAAAAGGCTTATCTGTGAATATGAAAGTATATAATTGAAAATAAGTAGACAGTAGATGTCTAAATTATTCAACGAACTATATATATATATATATATATATATATATATATATATATATATATATATATATATATATATATATATATATATATATATATATATATATAAAAAAATAAAAAACACAGAAAAATTGTAGCGTTTTTAAGTGAATTTCTAGGTACATATTCATAGATTTATTTATTCATATATGTGCTTTTTTCATGTAGGAAAGATAGTGATTTTCCAAGCGTAGCTTAGATGTGGCACAAGGCCGAAATTATGGGGCTCCCAGTTAGGATCGAACTCGCTACTGAGTTGTAATTGTTCTAGCAAGACAAGCTTGCTAACCCTTACACCGCCTCGGGGTGCCCTGAATAGAGATTTTCCAAGCGTTGCTTAGATGTGGCACAAAGCCGAAAGTATGGGGCATCCAGTGAGGATCTAACTCACTTTTCAATAGCAACTGATCTAGCAAGACAAGCTTGCTAACCATTACACCACGCTGAAGTGCCTATCATGTAGGAAGTATAACGGTTAATCCTAGACTTGAACAGGTTAAGATTGCAATTATCCAGGAAAACACCCTCTGGGGAGTCCATTCCACAGAGCAACGATTTGCGGGAAGAAGCTGTTTGAGTGGAACTTACATCTTAGCAATTGAATAGTCAGTGAATGAAGTTGAAGTGGCATGGTGGAACTGTGGAATGTAGATCGTCTGAATACTTTTCATGGAAATAACGAGAGAGTACCGACCGGCTTGCGACGTTTCGTCTGTGAAGAGGGCTTTGTAGGGTAGAAAGTTATTCATCGTCCACAAAGACGCGGAGACGCTTTTGGGGTCCATCGAAAGTGAAAAGAGTTAACTGGTTAGCTCTTGCCCATATATGGCAGCAGTAACCCATTTCTTTTTTTTTTTTTTTTTTTGTCTGATCTGACTCCTATAAAGGTAGAATATAGCAGAAGAAGTGAGGTACTTACTAGAGCGATACAGGGTACCGGCCATTTTTTCAGTATCTTTAGCAAAGAATCGTATGTACTAGTTCTACTTGAGGTCTGGATTGATCTGAAATCCCAACAGACACTCCACAACCATCGATCAACAGTTTTGTGTACTGACTTTCATTCACAAGGCTTGGTTCATCCAGTGGTATATTTTACATTCACTTTCCAAAAGTTCCTCACGCTCAGATCAATGTCTTCATATCTATTACCTCAGGCCGATAGCATTAAGAAGTCATCTCCCTGACAAGTCGACCACGGCGAGATTCAATCTCGGTTCTCGTGGTCAGAAATATTTGGCCACGTATCTATATATGGAAAAAAGATTATGAAACTCCTTTAAGTCAAATCGTCTCATTTGACAAAAAAAAATAAAATAAAATAAAATAAAATAAAATAATAAGTTGATGATTTTTTAAACAAAATACAGGAATTTGAAGAAGTCAGTGAAACCCTCGAAACGTTGAAAAAAACAAAAAACAAAAAACACAAAGGCATTGAACTCGTTGAAAAAGCAGCTATGGTTTATCGTTTCATTAACAGCATTAACCAGGGGTCTTAAACTCGTTGCTTGGGTGTTACCAATAAAGAGAACATCAGTTTCCCAACCAGGGGGTCGCGGAGACTATGGACGGGTTTTCTTTTCTGAAAAAGGATGCCAAGAAACAACAAATTTAAATCAGTTTTGTAATTTTGAGCGGTTGGAATTGTAAAAGTAACAGAGAGAGAGAGAAGGAGAAAGAGAGAGAGAGAGAGAGGGGGATAAAGAAAGAAAGAAAGAAAGAAAGAAGAATGTACCTAGATGACCTTGAAATTGACTGAGTGTCGGTTGGCACTTGCTGAGTAAGTCTAGCTCCATACTTTTGCTAGAAAAAGTAAGGACAAATCTATTAAACATTACATTTTGAGGAAAATATTGGTAAAAAAAATGGTTCCCTGCGAGACACAGACAGATAGCCGCGTGTTTGAGACACCTGATATCGACAAATAAAGACGTACCATCGGTAAGGGATATTTTTAACGAAGAAAAGCAATGGAAGCGAATGCAAGTATTATAGAATTAGATGATATTACATAGCGACTCGGAATGCGAAATCGGACAGTTGGGTTCGAATTCCAGTAGAGTTTGTAACATTCACATAATCGTGAATATCCTTGTGAAAGGTATGAATACATATTCTCCCTAGCTATGGGTTAAACAGTGCGACTTATATTAGGTTTATGTTTAGTTTAGTTTGTTTTACGGCATATCAACCTCAATGGTTTTAATGCCGACAAGATTTTTAAGATAGGTTCGTATGAATAGAATATGTATTCGTTGTAAGAAATCAGTTCTTACAACAGGTTTCATTGACGCATTTTTGTAAATAGGCTCCTTGTCGAGAATCAAATTTATTGCTGATAATATTTTTTTCCAGAAATGAATTGCCGGTATTTTTACGTTAAATATATATATTTGAACACTTTCGTAGTGTTTTAACCGCCAGTTTAGGGGTTAACTATTTGCCCATAACTCGGACCTTAACAGGTGCTACCACACCGGATCACGGTGGATGTGGGAACCACAGCAATTAAGAGGTGGTTTCACGCTCCCGAAAATCTCCGGATCAGAGGCCTTGCTGGCGGATATAATTTATCGACATAGCCAGGACACGGATGACGTTTATCGTCCTACCCAGGACACGGATGTAATTTATGGACGTAGCCAGGTCACGGATGTAGTTCATCGTTATACCCAGAACACGAATGTAGTTTATCGTCATACCCAGGACACGGATCTAGTTTATCGGCGTAGCCAGGTCACGGATTTGGTTCATCATTATACCCAGGACACGGATGTAGTTTATCGTCATACCCAGTAAACGGAAGTAGTTTATAAACATACCCAGGACACGGATCTAGTTTATCGACGTAGCCAGGTCACGGATATGGTTCATCATTATACCCAGGACACGGATGTAGTTTATCGTCATACCCAGTAAACGGAAGTAGTTTATAAACATACCCAGGACACGGATCTAGTTTATCGACGTAGCCAGGTCACGGATATGGTTCATCATTATACCCAGGACACGGATGTAGTTTATCGTCTTACCCAGGACACGGAAGTAGTTTATAAACATACCCAGGACACGGATCTAGTTTATCGACATACCCAGGACGCTTTACGATGTTCCTAGAATTTGAATCGATTTAAAATATGAATTAAGTTTAAGCGTCTTATGATTTTTCTTTTTCTTTCAGATTTAACAACTTAAGTTTTTGGCAATTTCAACCATGGAAAGATAAACAATCAAACAACGGGTTAAAGTTCTCGAGGCCTATTGCGAAAATGGACGTTCAAATTTATAAATATACAGCCTAATGATTCCTCTAGCAAAAAAAATGCACACCAAACAGTGAGCTTTTGTGGATGCAGTGTATTTTCAACAATCTTCATTAGATTTTCATCAGCTCAAATGTGACAATTCTGCTCATTAACGAATCCACCAAGATGAAAATGGGCTTTATCCCTAAAGAAGATTTTTGTCTTTGCTCGTGCACCCAATTGACGAATGTACGTCGCTCCAAATGATCAGCAGGTTTTAGTTCTTGTTGCAATTGAATTTTGTAAGCGTGTAGAGATAAATCTTTTGTTAAAATTTGATGTAATATTGTAGTGGAGAGGTTCAGTTTCTGCGCGCGATGACGAATAGAGATGTCTAGATTTTCGACCACATTACCGTGCATTGGAAAAATGAATGGTGTTTTCACATCTGTCACCGACCCAATTTTTCCACTTACACTTTCGGTTGGTCGATTATGTTGACCAAAAAGTGTACGAAGTGCATTTCTGTTTGAACGTCCATTTTCGTAATAGGCTTCGATAACTTTAACACGTTTTTTGAGTGTTAATCTTTCCATGGTTGAAATTGACAAAGACTTAAGTTCTTAAGTGTGAATGAAAAAGAAAAAAAACAAACATTAGAAGCTTAAACTTAATTCACATTTAAAATCGGTCCAAGTTATTGGAACAGCCTTATTAGGAAAAATCATTGTTATTCTTGAAAAAAAGTATTAATCCAATATTTTCTCGTAAAAGAAATATTCTCATAATTAAGAATATGTTTATGCTTTAAATAACCCACAATGGGTTGACAAACCGTAAAAAAGATATAAATCAAATCATATCAGATAACTTGCAAAATGGAATTGTCAGTTTGTATCAATTTCAATTCCGAATATCATGAACAACACTGATCTTCGCATGCTTTTTTAATAAACCTGCTGCAGACGTTTTTTCTATTGTCAATACAATTCTTCTTTGGCATCATGAAATGTCTGATTGATTCCTAAATTAAAAGGAGTTGAGTTAAAAGGTCAACGTTTTTCAATTATGTTTCATTTGGAGGTTTACACGAAATTGTAATATGCAAGTGAATTAAATATAAACCAGAAAGTTAATTCGTCAATCAAATGAATTAGTGGAAAGAATATTTGGAAAAATAGTGATCATATTAGAAATTTTGAAGTGAAATAAAATTACTTAAATTCGATACCGGTTTCATAATTTGACTGGAAACATTATTTATGAATCAAATCTCATCTAATACACTCTTCACACACCCACACACACAAGAATTAAGGATTTTCTTTTGCAACAGAAAAAAAATATTGGTTCCCTGTACTGCTCTTCTAAGTACCACCCCTGCTATTCTCTACATTTACAAGAGCTGCCCTGGGTAAGACGATAAACTACATCCAGCAGCAAACCGTTGCTCTGTGGAACGAACTCCCAAGTGGGCTTTTTACCGGTTACGAGAAATTTAACCTGTCTAGGATTAATCGTTATCTTCCCACATCCGCCTAAACTATGCCTCTTACTCTCTAACCATCTACCACGAGCGGCTCCCGGGCCTTGTACTGGGTAATGTGTTCGTTCAGGCCGTAGACAATCATGGCTCTCTTCAGATCACTTTTCTTCATTATCTGTGAACAGGGTGTTGCTTTGTTCATGGTTTTAGAATTTAGAGTTAGTTTTTAGAATTTCTCTTAGATTAGTTAGAAGCCAACTCTAGAGAGCCCAGTCTATGGTACTATTCAAAGTATAGCTCGAGAAAAGATCCCAAGAGTATGACAATGAACGCAACAATAATTGCCGGAATTGGAATCCGGTTCGCCTATCTATCTTTCCGCGTCGATATGATTCCTTATGATTTGAAATCGTAAAGGGAAAGTTACGTGAAATACTAAGATACATATTTATTCACGAGGATGCTCGAGTGGGTTTAGTCCGCTAGTCTTTTAAGTTGGTGTTTGTAAGTTTAATACCTACTAAATGTGACATTATTTCTTATTACTAGCAAACGTTAATTTTAGTGACTATATGTATTTTCTTAAACATCATTTTTTTTTTTTTTTTTTTTACTAACAGTAAATTTTATATCTTCTAGCCTAGAAGCCTTGAAAGTCATATTAAATAAAATATACCTCTAAGTATGATTCGAAGCTGCGTACACGTTTTACCTTAGGATAACCGCCTTATAGCCAGGCTTGCTTTGACCGTTTTTGTCATGGAGGCACCAACAGCAAACCCAGATCGAATTACCATTTTAAGAAATGTACATCTAACTTCGATATTTCCTATTGTTTTTTTTTTTTTATATCCGGAATTTAAAATAATTTTAAGGTAATAATTAGATTTATTTTTTTTAATTCGCCATTATTTCTTCTTCTTCTAAACGTTAGTTTTCCTCTTAATTGCTGATGTCCCCAGTTTCACCTTTTAAAAATATTACCAGCAATACATTTAACAATATTACCAGCAAAACATTTTAAAAATATTACCAGGAATACATTTAACATATATTATTATGTAATACCTTTTTGGAAAAAATATTTCCAGCAATACATTTAAAAATATTACCAGCAATACATTTAAAAATATTTCCAGCAATACATTTAAAAATATTACCAGCAATACATTTAAAAAGTATTACCAGCAATACCTTTTTGAAAAAAAAATTACCAGCAATACCTTCTTGAAAAAAAATATATTACCAGCAATATCGTACACTCTTTTGATCTACTTTTTACGGGAAAATAAACTTGGTTTTCATCTGAATTCTTAAATAATTTTCTCTACATTAACTTAATTTAGGCATTTTTCAATAAATATATATCAATGAACATTTTTTTTTATAATAAAATTTGAAATTTCTTTTAAAGAATGAACTGAAAACTTTTTTAACAATGAATTAAAAACAAATCAAACATTATTTCAGAATTTTCTCGAAAAAAGCAGATCAAAAGACCAAACGAGGCTGGCTCCTGCTGCTACTATGAAAAGAGCATTCCTTGAAAATTAAAGCTCAAAATTTGGGGATTGTATATCTTGAAGATAACCAAATAAGTAAAAGGTTGTTTTTTTGTTTTTTGTTTTTTCATGAATAAATAGTTTAAATTTCTTTCATAACGTCATAGCAGTTATGTTTAAAAAATAACGTGGTGATCGTTATCGTGCAGGCAAAATAGCCTCTTCCTATTTTTTTTTTAAATATAAATCAAGGCTGTTTTGTTCTAAATTATGTGTAAACATGATCGGGGGCAATAAAACAATAAAACCCAAATATTTCTTCAAACGCATGTGTGTTATCATTTACTATCAAAATCAACTACAATCCTTATTTTGATTCAATGATTTTGCATTTAAATCCAATCAGTGACCCATGATATGTAAATTAATATCGGAAATTTCAATTAATCAAATTATTAATTACGCATATTGATAAAAATGCAAATATTTTCAAATTTCATGGGCAATAAGAGAAAAATTTAAATTGTAATCTAACAAAAACATTTGAAGAAGTGCGTTGTTTTATTTTATTTTTAATATTCCGCCTCAAATACCTCTTGTTTGAGGAGTGCAACTTTTAAAAAAAAAGACCAATTTTATTTCTCCTTAATTATAATCTTAAAAATCTTAAGACTTCAAAGAAGACGACGACTTTTCTTTATTTTTCCAAGCAAATTTAGCCTGAATGAAAAATCGTTCGTAAATTTTTTTAAATATATAAAAATCTCGGAAAATATGCTTTCCTACATTGGGAAGTTTTAATCAGACATTTTCATATAAATTAAATACATCTTTACTTAATTACAAATATTTCGTCTTAGACAGAAGAGTTCGAAGGATTTCAAAATTCACAGTAAAATTTGTTAAGTGAATAAAATGTAGGTTAATTGCATTAGAGGAAATTTGTTTTTCGATCAACCCAAAGAAAAAAAAAAGCATTGTTTTAAAAACTTCACTAGAAAAAAAAGAAAGTTAGGGTTCGAACCTTTATACCCAGGTTCGAATCTCACCATGGTTGACTTTTTTAGTAATTTATTAAAGACATTTTTATGTTTAACGTTCTTTTTTTTATAGATACAAGTATTTAAGTAAATGCTCAGTTTATAATAAACAGTATTAAATAACATTTACCGGCCTGAATGTCCGAGAAATTTTCATAGAAAATATTCGTTCTTTGACAGGATTCGAACCTGCATCCTATACGGAACCGTCATTTACGCTAACGTGCCTTAACCGACTCGGCCACAAAGGAGCGTTCGGTACGCAAGGTCGAATTTACTGCTTATAAACTTCAATCTTCCATGAATCTCGTACATTCATAACTGCTCTGGTGTATCAAATGTAAACAAATGACGTCATATATTAAGAAATGGACAAAGTCCGACGATTTATTTATTAAAGACATTTTTATGTTTAACGTTCTTTTTTATACATACAAGTATTTATAATAAACAGTATTAAATAACATTTAATATAGCCTGAATGTCCGAGAAATTTTCATAGAAAATATTCGTCCTTTGACAGGATTCGAACCTGCATCCTATATTTATTTAGTAATGTCAACTCTTGACGATATCGGCCTGGTAAAACGATTTCAACATTTAGCACTGTTGGCGAGTTTGGAAAAATCCAGCACGCTATGACCCAAGCCTTGTATGTAAAATTGAGTGCTTGAAGCTGTTTCAAAGCCGCCAAGGGTTGTGCTTGTCACTAGTCATCGTGACCGAGTTTTTGAACATAATGGCCTTGTTCAACTACTGATCACGCCAAATTATGCGATCTCTCCCGCAAACAGTAACTAAAGGCCGCTCAGTATAGTTGCAGGATAAGAATCACAAATATGCTTGAGCAGATTTCTGCAACAGGGATTAACTGATCATACTAGCAGACGGCTGACGCTTAGCCAACCATTATTCTTCTTTATCTGCCGTTTCCCCTCAGGGCGTAGGCGATCGTGGCTCTTCACAATTTCCTCTCCTTTGTAGCTCTTAATAAATTCTGTCTTGTTATTTCTCCTAAACCCTGTTCCACCATCCATTTACTCATGATCACTGAGTAGGTAATACATTATTTTGCTCTATCTCTCTTGCTTTCAATCTGTCATGTGAGTATCAGATTTTCCAAGCACTCTTTCTTTATTATGTGCTATAGAAATTTTAACTTTCTCATTCTGATGTTAAGTATAAGTTTCCTTTTTGTTTTTATTTTCTCTAAAACTTTGTCATTGCTCACATGTTCAGTCTATGGTATTCTCAGCATCCTTCAGTTAATTCAAGTCTCTTCTTCACTTGTGGGGCGATTTTTCAGTATTTACTGCAATATAGGAGGACTGATATTACATAACCGCTCAGAACTCTTTCCTTTGTTTTTATTTTCGGTTTTGTCATTGATTTATACAATCAAAACATTACATCCTATCTACAAATTCTTTATGTGCCATATCCCTTCAGAAGGTAAATGATCGTGGCTCTCCACAACTTCCTGTCCTTTGTAGCTCTTAATAGATTTGACCTTTTTGATATTTCTGCTAACCCCTGTTCTGCCATCCATTTACTCAAGCTTACTAAGTATATTATGCTTTATATTTCTTTGTCCCTCTTGCCCTCTGTCTTGTGAATATAGAATCTGAATTGCCTTTTATAATGTGACATTATAACTTAATTACTCTATCATATAAAACGTTCCAAAAATTAATCTATTCACCATAAGCATTTTTTTTTTTAAAATAATAATTTTAAATGAATTTGCTGAAGGCAAAAAACAGGTTGTTTCTTTCGAAGATACAAATACGTTGATCATTAAAACGCGTCTGATTTCGAGTTCACTAAACAAGAAAAAAATTATTATTGGTAAAAATTACTTTAATACACGCATTTCGCGAGAGCCAGGAAGTTCTCCAGGATTCAAAATTAAATCTTCAATGACAGCGAGTTCCTCAGAGATGTAGCTTAGAGCACCGTTTTAATTAGGAAATTGCTTCGTTTGTCTGCATCCTTCTTTGTCTGGGTTTTTTCTAGCTGCCTGTCAACACAGTAAAAAGAAATTCCAATTTATCATCTTGACAATATCAGGCCAAATTACGAAGATTGTCGCCTCTACATTTTTTAAATATCTTTTCGAATGAAATGGTTTCTTTTTCGTAATGTAATCCTCTTTAATAATTCTCTTAGATATCAGTTTAACATGTTTTGTCTGTTTTAACATCGACATTTATATTAATAAATATCGTCATACCTACATATTAATCTCTATTTTGTGGAATTATCACAATTTGTAAACATCGCTCATATGAAGGCAGTCTTTATGGTTATCAGTAAAATGAAGAGCCCAACATACGTATTGCAAATTGGATACATCAAAATCAAGCCGTCCTGGGTAATCTAACTGCAAGGCCTCTGATCAGGAGATTTTGAGGAGCGTGGAACCACCTCTTAATTGCTGGTGTTTCCAGGTCCACCCTGACCCGGGGTGGCAGCAACTGTTAGGGCTCCATCTATTGTTAACCCCAAAACTGGGATCAAAACACTATAAAAGTGTAAAAATAGGCTTCAATACTAGTAATGCATTTTTGTAAAAATTATTACCAGTAATGAATTTTTGAAGAAAAAATATTAGCAGCAATAGATTTTTCAAAAAAAAAAAAAAATACCAGCAATACATTTTTGAAAAAAAAATATTACCAACGATACATTTTTGAAAGAAAAATATTACCAGCAGTACATTTTTGAATGAAAAATATTACCAGCAATACATTTCTGACAAAAAAAATATTACCAGTAATACATTTTTGAAAAAAATATTACCTTCAATCGATTTTTGACAAAAAATATTACCAGTAATACATTTTTTAAAGAAAATCATTGCTAGTAATACATTTTTGACGAAAAAAATATTACCAGCAATACATTTAAAAAAAAAATTACCAACAATACATTTTTGAAAGAAAAATATTACCAGCAATAAAAATCTTGTCGGCATTAAATAAATGAGGATGATATGCTGTAAAACAAAACAAACCCAAATCAATCAAGTACAAGCATTGAAATATCTAAGAAGTGTTTTAACAAAGGATGGAAAATGCGACACTGAAATCCGAAGATACATTGAAATACCAAAAGATGACTTCCTAATGTTAAGCAAAATGTATTAAAAACGAAGAAAAGAGTAACGAATTTTTATGTAATATCAGCCCTCCTATATAGCAGTGAAAAATTACGACTCTATACTTTTAATATCTCCACCTGAATTATGTTTTGTTTCTCTTTAATTGGAGTAGATAGGGTCACCTATCACCCGATTCAGAATCCTCTCCAGTCATTTAAACAGGTGTAGAGTATCACTTGTTTTCTTTTTCGGAGTGGCTTTCCAGTTCCTTCTAATGTCTTTTCAATCTCTTTCACGTGGGTAATAGGTCCCTCGCATCTTAGTGGCATTATTTCCTTGCATCATTGTGAATTGATTAAAGAAAAAAGTTTCAAAAATCTCCATCTCATCACAGATGACATAAAGACTTGAAGCAACAGAAATGTGGTTCTACAGAAGGATGATGAGGATACCATCGACTGAACACGTGAGCAACGTTGATGTTTTAGAGAAAATGGAAACAAAAATAACACTCAAAAAAGACAGTTGAAATTTCTAGGACACATAATGAGGAAAGAGGGCTTAACAAATTTGACACACCCCGGGATATATTGAAGGCAAGATGGACAGAGCTTGTGTAAATGGATGTCAGAACAGGAGAGGTAGCAAAAACATTATATTTACTAATGATCACAAACGGAACACGGTACATCTAAGAATAATAACCTCGATTTGCATTCTTCTTTTGTTGTTCTGTGCCTCTTCATGAAGCGAGTGATCATGACCCTCCATAACTTCCTATCCTTACGAAGATACAAAAGGTAGGAAGCAATGTCTTCAAACTATCCGTATTCTCTTCTTCTTACTACTGGCATAGGTTACTTGATCATGGATGTAAGGGCGGTGTAAAAGAAACCGGCTCAGAATATGAAATCGGAGATCTGAGTTCGAGTTCCACTTGTGTCGGTTTCGAAAATAACCCTTGGAATATTATGAATACTTCACCTTACCCCCCCACCTCGCTCTGCCATGGATTGAATAGTATGAGACCTATATGTGGAGGATCGTTCTTATTCTCAAAAATTGTTAATGTAATAAACACTCGAAATATTTAAAAAAAAAAAAAAGAAAAGAATTATTCCTAAAATCCCAAATACGTTTCAACATTAAATAATCCAATCAAGGGTTGATAAGCGATAAAAAAAATCAATTTGATTGGTTACTTTGCGTGGTTACTTAATTTTCCCTCTTCCCTTAGTATGCCATATGAGTATCGAATTCGCCGAGCCCTCTTTCCTTATGTGTCCCATAAATTACAACTGTCTCTTTCTGATTGTAAGTATAATTATATATACAATATATATTATGAAATGGACTAACTCCGACAATTATTTTAATATATTTTCTGTTTATACGTTTTTTTATGAATGCAAGTATCTAAGTAAATGCTCTGTTTATAATAAACAGTATTAAATGCATTTTCTGGCCTAAATGTCCGAGAAATTTCTTAGAAAATATATGTCCTCTTACAGGAATTGAAACTGTATCCTACACGGAACCATCTTGAAGCCTGGTGTGCTATATCATTTAGCTACAAAGGAAGCGTCTGATAAGCAAGGTCAAATTACTGTTTTTAAACTACAAATTTCCCATGAGTTCTCCATAACGTCGAATTCGAACTTTGCTAAACCGGAAGTTCTCTGTGACCGAACAGTCATAGCACGTCAGGCTAAATGACGGTTCCGTATAGGATACAGGTTCGATTCCTGTTGGAGGACGAATATTTTCTACGAAATTTCTCGATCATTCAGGCCGGTAAATGTAATTAATATTGTCTAATGAAAAAAATAATCGATTTACTCAATCAGGTGTATCCATAAAATGTATAAACAGAATATATATATATATATATATATATATATATATATATATATATATATATATATATATATATATAATGACAGGAACACCCGTCTGCTAGACAACATAGGTAATTCCTATTTGCAGACGCCTGCTCAGGCACATTTATGTTTACTGAACACCTACTGAGCCATCTGTTTTATTTATGCTGCAACTATTCTGGACGGGACATATTTACAGTTTCTGAGAGAGATGCATAATCTGGCGATATCAACCTTTTGAACAAGGCCAATACGCTGAAAAGCTCAGTCACAATGACTTCGTAATTTCGTTCATCGACGGCCTACGAATATTTCCGTCATACGAATGTTACTCACAAAGCAAAGGTCAAAGGTGTAACACGCTAGGATCTTTTCCCTAGGCCAATGACATGAAGAATCTGCCATGGTGAGATTCGAACTTGGGTCTCGTGGCTGGAAACCGAATGTTCTAACCATCAGACAACGCGCCCATATAACTCTCTCTCTCTCTCTCTCTCTCTCACACACACATACTCTCTCTTTCTCTCTCTCTCTCTCTTTCACTCACACACACACTCTTACTCTCACTTTCTCTCTCACTTACACAGATAAACACACTCTTTTTCTTTCTCTCTCTCTCACACACATACTCTCACTCTCCCTCTTTCTCTCTCTCTCACACACTTTTTCTCTTTCTCTCTCTCTCTCACTCACACACACGCACTCTCTCTCTCTTTCTGTCTCTCTCTCTCACTCACATACATACACACACTCTCTCACTCACATACATACACACACTCTCTCTCTTTCTCTCTCTCTCACTCACACATAAACACTCTCTCTTTCTCTCTCTCTCACTCTCACACACACACTCTCTCTCTCATTCACACACATACTCTCTCTTTCTCTCTTTCACTCTCTCACACACACACACTCTCTCTCTCTCTCACAAACACACATTCTTTCTCTCTTTCTCTCTCTCTTACACACGTAAATGTCTTTGTTCATCACTGCAGTTGGCAGGTATTGAACTCACAACTCTTTGGGTCAAGTCACTGGATCCAACCAACGCCTTTTACCCAGTGGCCCAGGGCAATAGTGAACAAAACTTGGAAAGTTTAGCTAAAGGGGGACACCTGAGACATCCAGAATAGGCATGGCACGTGGACCTAGAACAGTCTACCCCGGTTGTCGCAAAAAAGGGTTCAGTTCGAAATTCATATCATCTGAAGAAGGCCGGAGTGTACAACGGCCGAAACCTTGTGAATATGGCAATAAAGATGAAGACAACAGTCCGAACAATGTAAATAATTACAATATCTTATGTCAGAAATATATACTGACATTTAAAAGTATACGCGATAATAGCTCTTCACAGCATCCTTTTTGTTTTAATATCTGTGAATTACCACGATTGCCTTCTTTACGGTTTTCAGTCTGTTAGACTGGCTGTAACCCAGTCTATCCTACAGGGTGACCCGCAGAAAACAGGGTATTTTAGACTTAGACTATATGATAAAAAAAAACTAAGATAAAAAAATTTACCTATATATTTTGCTATATGAATGAACTAAAAAAATTAATTAACATAATCGTTTAAGTGTTTGTTGTTCCAGGATACCGCAGTTATCAAATTTTCAAAAATTCCAACAATTAAATAAACTGTACCAAATTTCCTATTTTTTGTGTCCACCCTGTATTATTTAATCGATAACTGGACGTAGAAAAGATGCATTTATACCACTTCCGTTGGCATTTGAATGAAACTAGGCTGGTATTTGAACTCGGCTCATCATTCCACATTCCGCGCCGATAACCGTCACGCTAATGCATAAATAGATTTGCTTAAATATACGTAAATATGTTTGACAGGCAACTTTGCTCTGTTAGTTAATAAAATGGAATGTTGCTGTGTTTACTATCTGGCAGAGTGCAGTGAACTCATCCCTTAGAGATAAACAGAACGAAAAGAATTACCTGCAGCGTCCTTATCTTGCGACAGATTTTACAAATTTTGCAATATATGGAGATGAGTAAAAGTAACTGGACCAGTATATCGTGGAAGTTGCACTTCAGAGCGGAATAGAAGGCGCCATATTTATGTGTCGTGTTAATGAGCTGCTTTGTTGCAGTTTCAATAACAAAAGTCTGTTCTGTAAGAATTTAACTGTGTTTTTTGTTATTTAGGAATTTGACAGAGAGGGAGAGAGAGCGAGAAGGAGAGAAGGAATGAGAAGAAAGAGAGAGAAAGAAAAATAAAGAAAAAAGAAAAGAAGAGAGAGAAAGAGCAGGAAAGAGAGAGGAAAGCGTGTGTGAGGCGGTGTAAGAGAAAGAAAGAAGAGAAGGAGAGAGAAAAGCGAGAGAGTGAAAGAGAGACAGCGGAAAGAAAGAAAGAAAGAAAGAAAGAAAGAAAGAAAGATAGAGTAAAGCGTGTGTAATTATAATCTAAGCTCTACTTCTGTATGGAGCACTGTTTTTTAAAAATAAAAACAAAAATACTAAAGAACCCTGGATTATTTACCTAACGTGTTCTTTCCTATTTTTCTACATACCTTCACACACACACAAACACACACACACACACACACACACACACACACACACACACATATATATATATATATATATTATTGAATTACTAATAATACTCGATTGGAAAAAACCTCGGATAGCACACCTTGTAAGTCTATCAAAACACAAATTGGTACCCGAGGGAAAAAAATGGAAAAAAGAGAAAGAACTACAAACGTCTGTGGTTTTATCAGTAAATACTGTTTCATGCTATTTCCTCTCTAGCCAGCTTACCTGAAGATCAGTATAGGTGAAACATACGTAGGTTGTTCCTGGCTCCTTAAGATTTATTCCATATATATATATATATATATATATATATATATATATATATATATATATATATATATATATATCAAAAAAAATCTCATTCGTACTAATATGTCTTGCATGGATCCTAATACAAAATAAAATTAATCATGTATAATAAAAATACAATACAACCAATTTAATTATTCGGAATAACTCCTCCCCAACAACTGATGTATTACGTAAAACCATCATTATATATAAATTCAAATGTTCCTTAGGCGGATATATCTCCGACAGAAAAAAACAAATATATATGTTGGATATACGACAACTGCATTAACAAGATGCCCCACACTACATATGTCTATCCACATTCACAATATAAAAAAGAATACTGATCGACAACTATCCAACACCAAGAAAACAACAAATTCAAACTACAGATCCTCGAAGCAATATACATTAAAAAATTAAAGCCGTCACTTAATAGAATCAGCTAAGAATATTGTAGTAATGTTCTGAAATGTCTATAAAAAGAACAGTATTTCACGCTTCAATGCGCGCATGACCATGGCATATACGACATAGAAGAAAAAATTCCATAGCAGATACTTTTTTCACATTTTCATGATAGTTGCATTTAAAAGCAAAAAGAAAAAATACAGTAATGGATAGCAACAAACAGTTTTGTATTGCTACTTACACGCCTGAAGATTATCTAGGAAGAAAATCGAAAGTACTTGGGAAATGGAAAATAAAAGCGATTTTCATAGCACATATCTCACATCATTTAATTGCAATACACGGAATATTATCCTTGAGTATGAACGGATTTTATTAAAAATAAGTAGACATAATACTTGTAATTTATTTAATCAGACATGCGTAAAAAAGAGTTTGCTGCCTAAATACACAGATTTTAATATATATA
>CAHIKZ030003164.1:447500-470000 GCA_903632075.3 Acanthosepion pharaonis | reverse complement strand
CTTAATGTATTTCTTTATTTCTCCTTCATCTTCTTTCTTTTATCCTCTCTCTTTCTTCCATTCTTTTATAGATTGGTTTTTCTTTCAATTTCTATTTTACGTAATTTCTCTTTCTCTTCATTTCTCTTTCATTTTTTTTTTTTTTTTAGATTCGTTTTCGTTTCTATTTTTGTCTTTCATCTTTTCTCTTTAGTATTTGTTTGACATTCTTACTTTCTCTCCAAGAACAAAAAGACATTGCTAGAATTAAGGAAACTAATAGATCGTGAAAAGTAAAAACCGTAAAGAGAAATAAGGGATACATAAGAAGAAGTTTAAAAGTCGTAGCAGAAACGGGCGAATTAGGCGCCAAGGGAGTGTAAATGAAACAGGTATTAAGACTGCAGTGTTGCCTATGCGTTTGCGGTTTCATTATGTAATTTTACTTTCTAGTTTGGAATTCAAAAGAGTTTGCTGAGGTTATTTTGGTAAGCTATAAAGAAAAAAACAATTCCTGCTGTGAGCAACCGGGCCTTTACAGACCTACAGGAATTTGTAAAGCTTCAAGAAGCATTATCATGTTGCTATCATTGCTTTCATATTCGTTGTAAACAGCCAATGAATGTTCAAAATCCATTCTTTCTTTCTTTCTTCATTTCTTTCTTTTTCTTTCTTTCTTTCTTTCTTTCTTTCTTTCGTTCAGATTAATTCTTTATTTCTCTCTTTTATATTAATTATTTCTTTCTTTCAGATTAATTCTTTCTTTCTATCTTTCTTTCCTATTAATTCTTTGTTTCTCTTTCCTATTAATTCTTTCTTTCTATCTTTCTTTCCTATTAATTCTTCCTTTATTTCAGATTAATTCATTCTTTATATCTTTCTTTCGCATAAATTCTTTCTTTCTTTCTTTATTTATTTCGTTATTTCAGATTAATTTTTTCTTTCTATCTTTCTTTCGTATTAATTCTTTCTTTCCGATTATGTCGTTTGTTTATTCTTTCTTTTTTTTAGATTAATTCTTTCTGTCTGTCTTTCTTATTCATTCTTTATTTCCATCTTTCAGATTAATTCTTTCTTTCTTTCATATTAATTCTTTCTTTCATATTAATTATGTCGTTCGTTCCTTCTTTCTTTCTTTGATATTAATTCTTTCTTTCTGCCTTTCTCTCATATTCATTCTTTATTTGATTTTATTTCTGATTAATTAATTCATTCATTCTTTATTTCTTTCAAATTAACTCTTTCCTTTTTTATTCTTTCTTTCAGATACCTCCATTTTTCACTGCATTTCTTTCTTATATTTTAATTTCTGTTAACCGCTTCCTTTTTTACTCATTCATCTTTCTTCCTTTCTTCCTTCCTTTCTTTCTTTCTTTCTTTCTTTCTTTCTTTCTTTCTTTCTTTCTTTCTTTTGAGTCGTTTTAACTTTATTTATCTATGGACTTCATAGAGCTTGTTACAGCAATAAAAGTGAAACTCTTTACTATTTACTGCCTGAGCGACTTTCCAACCCTTTTTACTAGTGAAGATCGCTTTTATCCAGCAGTGAATTTATTCCACCCCATATGCTTTCCTTTGCCCATTCAGCTTTATTTTTAGGTGTAAATAATACAACTACTTTCACAACTAACTTGATACCATCCCAAATAAACAACAGACTTGATACGAATGAGCATTTTGTTCAAAGAGTCTATTGATAAACGCTGGTTGTGAAATGTTAAAGATGGAAGAATACACTGTTTGTAGAAAATAATATGTTAAATATATGTGGGGATCAGAACCATGATTATGACACCTTCAAACGAACATGAACTTCGGGTACAGTGTTTCTATTAGGTCTTTACTGACTTTGGACATGTTTTAAATATACTACTTATTTTAAAATTATTCTTAAAATTTTTCCATGTGCTGTCGAGTTTTATGAATATTTGTTGACATTTTTAAACACTTGATCGCCTCTTTCGAATTGTTTTTATTTTCGAATTGTTATTCTCATTTTTTGAATTGTTGTTCTCATTTTTCGAATTGTGGTTCCAAGTCTTTGAATTCTAGCTTTCATCGTTCGAATGATTGTCTTCGTCTTTCGAATTGTTGTTATTATCTTTCTAATTATTGTCCTTATCTTTGAAATTGTTGTTCTCATTTTTCGAAATGTTATTCTCATCTTTCAAATTGTTGTTTCCATTTTCGAAATTTTGTTCTCATTTTTCGAATTGTTGTTCTCATTTTTCGAATTGTTGTTATCATCTTTCGAATTGTGGTTTTCATCATTCGAATTGTTGTTCTCATCTTTCGAATTGTTGTTATCATCTTTCGAACTGTTGTTTTCATTTTCGAATTGTTGTTCTCCTCTTTCGAATTGTTGTTCTCATCTATTGAATTGTTATCATCTTTTGAAATGTTGTTATCTTTCGAATTCTTGCTTTCATTTTCGAGCTTTTTATTCTCATCTTTCGTATTGTTCTATTCATTTTTGAATTGTTAATTTTTCAGAATTCATTTTTGTATTATTCTCATTTTTCGGAATATTTTCCTAACTTTTCTAACTGTTCTAAATCCTTTTTCGAATTATTTTTTATAATACAAATATCTGTACTTATTTTATAGGCTAGTTCTCATATTTCAAAGTGCTGTTCTCATTTTCTAACGCTTGTTTGAATTTCGAATTGTTCTCATTATTTTTCGAACTATTCTCATCTTTCGAAATGTGATTCACATCTTTCGAACTGTGATTCACATTTTTCGAATTGTTCCCATTTTTTAAATTGTTGTTTCAATTTTTCAAATTTTCTCATTTTCTGGACAGCTGTTTCCATTTTTCGACCTAATGTCATTATTCATTGTTACAAATGTTATTAATATTATAGAAATTAATATAGATGTTATAATTAATAATATAGATCTTATTAATAATATATATTAATATAGATGCTATTATTAATAATAGAGATATTAATAATGATGTTATTATTAAGAATATAGATTTTAATATAGATGTTATCATTAAGAATATATATATATATATATAATATAAATGCTATTATTAACAATATCATCTGTAAAACCAAACAGATTCCTAAGAGGATATTTGTCGATCAATGAATTTTCGAGAACAACTGTTGTCTATCCCCCATATCCCCATGCTCTGAACTTCTTACCTCTTTCTTTTACTATAATGGAGAGCTCCTCGGGATGAGACTTTGGATAATCGAATTCAAGTTCCAGTTGTGGTCATTATATTCACTTATGTTATTGGAAAAGGTATGGATTCATCTCCCCCAGGTATGAGTTAAATAGTTGGACTTTTATTGGCAAAAATCATTGTTATTCTCGAAAAAAAAATTGTTAATGTAATATTTATTAGCAAAAGAAGAAGAATTATTATTACAATACAAAATATGTTTCTGCTTTAAATAAGCTAAAAAGTGTTGATAAGCCGTAAAAAATCAATCAACCAATCATCCACTTACGGCCATACAAAGATCTTATTCAGTAAACGTCTACCTTGAGTAGCTCTTGGGCATTGAATTGTTTGGACAGTAGTAAGAAAAAGTTAAGGATTCGTTAAGCTATACGTGTGAATACAAAAAGCTCAACTGGGCCATTCCTGTAAGAAAAAGAATAAAAAACATAACGGACAAAAAGGGTTTAAACATTGATAAATAGAGTTAAAGCTCTACGGTTTCATGCTTCTTGTTGAATTCAATCTAGTTGGAGTCAAGTATCTCCAAAGCAACTGCTAGAAGGAAAACGTAACCATATCAAATGACCTGCAAACTCTTTGTATCGATAATCTTAAATCTTATCTTCTTTGTTCTATTCGCAACATTAGCGAGTGCCGTCTTCTGTTAAGACGTTTATTCCCAATTGCTGCAGGCAAAGCAGGTTGCAACTGTATGCGGTCCACGACTCGATATTTAAGGGCAATAGACCGAGAAGCGTTGCTCACTATAAAAAGGGCGCATTGTTTGTCGGTTTTCGAATAAATAGATTCACGTCCTCTAGTCAAAGATTTCGGCTAAGAATTACGAGCGGGGTGTCTTTCACGTTGACATAAGGGCGTCAAGATCTAATTAACATTTCCACAATCCCGGTATTGATCAAAAGAGAATTTCAAAATGTTGTAGATGCCTATAAAGAAACTGTCACAGTTTTAATGTTATGATGAATGGGCTTTTAAAAGACACGAATAACAGATATTATCGAAAGTCATGAACGCTCTTGGGATTGATAGTCGAGTGGCCTCTCGTTGTCTTCTTGGGGAAAGTGAGAAGAAACTCATAAACATCTATTGTAAGAATGTATTTGCTATATCGGAATAAAGTGTCGCACTAGAGGCGATCCTATTTCGAATAAGTAGATAACAAAAAGCACGGTGGTGTAATGGATAGCGGCTCGGATTGAGGAATCAGAGAAACGAGTTCGAATTCCAGTCGAATCCATTACATTTACTTACGTGCTAATATCCTTGGGAAAGGTATGCATCCTCCAGCTATGGGTATATACCAGATCGGATTCTATAGCTTTGGATGGCAATTGGTATTCGCAGAAAGAAATGGCAACCTATTGCGGGGAAAAAATCTGCTTCGTTAGTCATGTATCAAAAGATACATGATCGCCTAAGCGTATATCAAGCATGGCACATAAGTGAGATCACGTGATTGTAAAGGGAATGTATATATGGGAATTAGCGTGGCGTCTAACTGATCACTCTTTCTACACTATCCTATATTACTATTATGATCACTATTTCTACACTATCCTCTATTACTATACGGATCGCTATTCACTATACTATTTTTCTATGCTGATCATTAAATGGATTACTATTTGGGTCACTATTCGGTACTTACTTTTTGGGCGAGTATTATCGAGCAAGTACTATTAGTGCGAGTGATATTCAAAGGCGTCTGGCACCAGTATTGTTCAACGGCGTTACTAAAGTTTGTATCTACGATTATAACGAGCATTACGAAAGTAACAATGAGTATTCGTTGACATCACAAAATTATTGTTTTCAGCAAAACGAACATCCCAACATGCGAATTAAAATTGGAGATGCTAAAATCAAGCAAGAACAAATATTTAAATATTTAGGAAGTTTCTTAAAAGAGGAGGAAAGTGCGACACCGGAACCTGAAGCATTGTGATAGCGAAAGATGTTTTCCAAATGCTAAGCAAAGTATTAAGAAACGGACAAATGATCTTATCTGTCATTTATTCATCTAATAATTCTACTACTCTCTATTAATTTTTCTTTTATTTATACATATAGTACTATCATTTTTCTTTAACATTGAGGGATCCATAATTTCCCCCATACCTGATCGGAAAAAATATACCATTAATTTAGGGATCTCCAAAAAAAAAAAAAGAAAAAAAAGACGCGAAACCTAATGTTTGAAATGAAGTTTTGAAAATGAAAAATCTTTCTTGAAACTTTTATTTCATTTTTAATTTTGTGCTAATAGATGAAGGTTATTATTTCCAATAAACAAAATACTTTGCTGTCTTTCAAAAACAAATTTAAATTGAGTGGAAGGAGTTTGTTTCTTTTTCGCTAAAATAGCTGATTAGCGCCTTTTTTAATCGTCTTTCAACACAATGTAATTCTCCTTATTAAAAATCTCTCAAAAATAAAATATACTTTTCAGAAACTTTATTTGAGAAATATTAACTGATTTAAAATGTAATTAATCTAATTTGGTACAGAGAAACATAATGTAGACTAGAAACTAAGGAAAAAAAATGTTTAGCCGTGAATAACGAACTGTTTTCAGCAAAAGCTAATGTTGCCGCTGCTCCTCCTGCTACTCCTCTTGATGTAGGAGTAATTTTATGTCTTTCGTCTGACGGCCGAATCCAAACTTGTAGAGAATTATTCTCCCTCACAACAGAAACAAAGAAAATAGTATTTAATACACGTCATCTTATGTGGCAGTGAATGCTGGATAATCTTATCACTTATGAAAAAGAGACTTGAAACAAGAAAAACAAAGAAAAGAGTACTGAACTCTTATGTCACAGATGAAGAAGAGACTTGAAGCAAAAGAAATGTGGTTCTAGAAGGATGCTGGGAATGCCATTGACTGAGCGTGAAGTTAAGAGAAGCAGTCCCCAAACACCGGAACTGTGCACCGGTACAGGGCACCGGTATCGGGCCGTGGACCATTTGCTACCGGGCCACAGGAAGAAAGATTTAAAACTTTCATTTTATTGACTATCGCGGTCTTGTTTATTTATTTTTGTTATGTGCGTGACCGTTACCACCCCACCCCGAGGTCTGTGGGGAATGTTGCCTGGCATGACACCAGTCCGTGGGTCAAAATAGCTTAGGACATCTGTTTTCGAGAAAGTACTGATTTTGCTGATAGAATTATGTAAGTATAAGAAGAAGATGAGGAGATATAAAAACACAAAAGTCTTTAAAAATTAATCTGATAGGAAACGCTAAAGATGTTGGAAGACTGAAATTTAGAATTTTTAAATTTATTTTAGTTAATTAAAGTATACATGTAGAATGTAAAGACCACAGCCTCACCGCGCCAGATGTTGCTGCTATGGTTTGCTTAGCGAATAGATTTTTTTTTTTTTTAATGTTTGACAACAATAGCTAGAGAACGCAGTTAGTGTTTCTATTTAACCTGTAGGTGTAGAGAGCAAGAGATGAACTCAAATCTCTACTGAAGTGTATTCGTGCAAAATTGAACACGACGAAGTCTACCAAAATTTGAACTCGGCACGACAATTTAACTGTCGGCACTGATACTCACTACAGTACGCCCGCATTTATGGGTGTCGATAATTAGTAAAGACAGAGGTTCTACAGAGTGATCTTTGGAATAGTTAAGGTTATTCTTCAGGTAGACACCTCATTACAAATTTGCAATATGATTGCCTATTCTGTGAGCGCTTATTACCTTCTGCGATTCTAATATTAAAGATCGATTCATGTCCCGTTTCATTTGTCAGCGGTGTAGGCTGTAGAGAGAAAAAAAATGGAGAAGGGAATAAAGCTGGTATCGGGGAAAGTGAGTGGTTAGATGGATAAGTGGGAAGAAAAGTGGGGAAAGCTTGAAAAAAAGAGAGAGGGAAAAGAAGATAAAAAGAAGTGCGGGATAGAAAAGATTGAGAAGAGCGATGAAATGCCAAGCAGAAGTCACAATTGAAAAAAGAGGAAGCACAATTGAAAAAAAAAGAGGAATAAAAATATGTAAAACGAAGAAAAAGAAGAAGAAAAAACGAACGATCGAAAAACAGAAATTAATAAGTAAAATGAAAAAGAGAATGAGGAAAACGATTAATGAAAGATTGAAGAAGGAAAAAAGCAATGAAAGTGAATATTTAAAAGAAAGAAATAAATAAAGAAAGAGAGAAGGAAAGGAAGGAAAAAAGAGCAAGAAATTTACAGGGAATAATAAGAAAGCTATATATAAGGAGGAAATATAATAAGTAAAAAAACTGAATTAAAGACTAGGGAAAATGTATTTGAAAGAAAGAAAGAAAATATGTGGGGAATAAATATATATATATATATATATATATATATATATATATATATATATATATATATATATTTCCACATATTTTCGTTATATTTTCATTCTTTCTTTCAAATACATAAGAAAAAAAAAATAAGTAAAACAATGAAATGGAATATGTAAAAGGAAGGAAGGAATAGAAAGAAATGTATTGTGAATATTAAGAGAGGGATATATAAGGGAAAAAGAGAATAAGTAAAAATAATGAAACTCTAGGCAATATATAAAAAGAAAGAAAGAAATATGTGGGGAATAGATAGATAGATAGATAGATAGATAGATAGATAGATAGATAGATAGATAGATATGAACAGAATAAGATAGATAGATAGATAGATAGATAGATAATGAAGAAAGTGAATAACTAAAACAATGAATGAAAGACTAGGAAATATATAAAATATAGGTAGATTTTGAGAATAAAAAGCGTGAGTGAAATATATGAAAGAATGAACACATTGAAAGACGAGCAAATAGGTATGGGGGGGGAGAAAGAAAGAAATGATGACAGAAATAAAGAGAGAAAAATGAGCAGAGGATAAAGAGCCATCGACATATAGAAAAAAAAGGATGAGTAAAAACAATGAAAGACAAGGAAATAGGTATGAGAAAGAAAGAAAGAAAGAAAGAAAGAAAGAAAGAAAGAGAAAGAAAATTGATTGGGCACTAAAAAGCGAAAAATATAAGAAAAATGAGAATGAGTGTTAAAACAAAAGCAGAGAGAGAGAGAGAGAGAGGAAGAGGGGATACAGATAAGACGTTTAGAAAGATAAAGGACTAGAGAGAGAGAGAGAGATTAATAAAGGGGTGTAGATAAAGGGTGATAGAAAGATGGGTATAGAGAGAGGAATAGAGAGATAGAGGTATAAAGAGAGATGGATGGAGAGATAGAGGTATAGAGAAATAGGGGGATAGAGAGTTAGGGGATAAAAAGCTAGAGAGTGATGGATAGAGAGAGGGGGATAGAAAGAGAGAGAGTAGGGAGAGAGGGATGAAGAGAGATGGATAGAGATATAGAGCGATAAAAAGTGGGTAATATATAGAAGCATAGAGATAGGCGGATACAAAGAGGGAGAAGAGAGAATGAATAGAGAGAGGGAGAAAGAGAGAGAGTGGAATAGAGAGAAAGCGGGATAGGGAGAGATGGATAGAATGATAAAGGGAGAGAGAAGATTCAGAAAGACAGAAAGATAGAGGGATAGAAAGACAGAGGTAGAGAGATATATAGGTAGAGGGATAGAGAGGGAGGGAATTGAAAGATAGCGGGATAGAGGGGTAGAGAGAGAGAGATAAGAAAAGAAAGCTAGAAGGATAGAGAGAGAGAGAATAGAAAAGGAGAAGGAAATGACAAATCTAAAGAGAACAGTCGTGAAAGAAAAGTTAAGAGAATCAGAAATCGGAAAGAACAAAAAAGTGAAACAGAAGGAAATAAAAAGAAGAATTCTGAAAGAGAATCGATCTGATCGGTTCGCAGAAAATCACAATAAGATATATAGATACTCTTTTAGATGGCGACTGATTTCCAATTACTGATCAATGGTTTTCGGCCATCACGTCCGAACCTTAAGGTCTATTTATCGAATAAGCAATATCGGTTAATCTGTTTTGACAGTCGTAACACAGCCAGGGCGCTTACATCCCGAAGGACACTAAATAACTTATCGGCATTGCTTAACATTGAATATAGGGCATGGAACCCAAGATACTAAAAGGCACCAAAGAACGTTTTATTTTTGCTGTTAACCCTCAGGAACGTGTCGCCTTTAGCATTCTTTATAATGCATTAGATCAGTGACTTTAGAAGAGTTCGATCATGTATGGTTTATAAATAATATACTTGAAAGTTTAATTTATTGACAACTTTAACGACATCAATTTAATCCCTCCATAACCTCTCTCTCTCTCTCTCTCTCTCTCTCTATATATATATATATATATATATATATATATATATATATATATAAATGAACATTGAAGTCAACACTTAGAGGCGACAGGCTGTTTCATGTTAGACGCAATCGTCAGGCCACGGCGATTGCGTCTAGCATGAAACAGCCTGTCGACTCTAAGTGGTGACTTCAATGTAAACATTTATATTTACACACGCTCTATCTCTGATATTGAGTACTTCATCCCATAAATATACCACACCTTAAAAGTATATTTCTTCACACACATATATATATATAAAATTATTTACATTATTCGGACTATTGTCCTCATCTTTGTCGCCATATTTATTACAACGTTTCGGCCGTTGTACGGCCCGGCCTTCTTCAGGTGGTTGGAATGTCAAACTTAACCCCTTATTTCGCTCACTGGGGTAGACTGTTCTAGTTCCACGTGCCATGTTTAATGGATGTCAGTTATCTCCTGTTAATTTTCCCGCCTGAAAGTTCTCCACTGCCTTAACCGGGTATTGAACTCACAATCGTTGGGTCCTGTCACTGGATCTAACCAACGCCTTTATCCACTGTGCCATGTGTCCTCATGGGTTTAGTTCGACATTCCAACCACATGAAGAAGGCCGGGGCGTACAACGGCCGAAACGTTGTAATAAATATGACGACAAAGATGAGGACAATAGTCTGAATAATGTAAATAATGTACATAATACCTCATCTCAGAAATATAGACAGATATATATATATAACTTGTATGGATATGAGTTTGTGACCATGGGTTTCATGCTTTTGCGATCATCAGACAAACTAGATAATTTTTTTAAAGTGGATCTATTTATGATTGTTTGACTATGTTTGGTGATGAGAGGGGGAATCTATTTCTGTGTTTGGGGTGACACTATCATACGCATAGAGACGCACATACAGGTGTACGCATTTTAGTTCACACGAACACATCCCTATAAGCAATCCGAGGCTAGGCGCAGATATATATGCGTGTATGCCCGAACGCATTGATATTTTTTTATATATAATTTATTATTATTTTATATAAACAGTACTTACTGGAAAGTGCTCAATATCAGTGATAGAGCTAACATAATCAGTTGTATGGATATGAGTTTGTGACCCAACGTTTCACGATTTTGCGAACTTCAGACATTTGACTGATGATCGCAAAAGCATGAAACCCAGTGTCACAAACTTATATACATACAACTGAATATATATATATATATATATATATATATATATATATATGTATGAAAATTTCTCCGATTTAATCGGTAGAGAAGACAGAAGATCCGTTATGCGTTTCTTCTTGCATTGTGGATATCTGTGTGTAATCGGAGAAATTTTCATATTTGTCGACATGGAAAACAAAAAAAACTTACACACAGATATCCACATATATATATATATATATATATATATATATATATATATATGTATGTATATATATATATATATATAGGTAAATAAGAAAATAAAGGCAATGGTTGAGTAGTGCGTCCATACGTCTAACCTATTTTATTGTTCGTACACGACAGAACAATGAAATACTGGGCGCATCTATTTGCTCGTCATTACATACGCACGAATAGTGTCGCGCGTCAGTGCCTTCCTGTAAATTCAAAATTGCCTTTTGTTCTCTCCTCTCTCTCTCTCTCTCTCTAATACATACATACATACATATATATATATATATATATATATATATATATATATATATATATATATATATATATATTTCAATAAAGGTGCAATTAATTTACAAATTCATGAATTATTCATACAAAAAAAACAAATACAAAGGTTAATGATTTAATTCCATCGTCGCGAACAATTCAAATAATATACAAAAACCCCCGAACCTGTTTATGAATGAAAAGATCCTTGTTTTTATAAATTTCTGTTGCATAAGTTCTTATTATTTTTACAAGCTTTCGTCCGTTCCTACAGACATCCTCAGGTATGGAATAGATTTTGTTCTTGTTTTTACTCTCAGTAATAAGTTTTTTGTATATTATTTGAATTGTTCGCGACGATGGATTTCTCGCCAATTAAATCATTAACCTTTGTATTTGTTTTTAGTATAATTCATGAATATATATATATATATATATATATATATATATATATATATATATATATATATAAGCATGCGTGTGTGTGTGTATGTCTGTGTCAGAAATGAAAAGAAGAAAAACATACCAAAACGTTTCGTTCATTGTGGAAGGTTATCAAGGTAAGTGTACAAATTTTATTTAGTAATTGTATTTCGACAGAAATAACGTGGAAGAAAATAACATTAAATTTTGAATTAGAGAACGTCCTAAAACAAAATAAAAAATAGATTATGGCTTAAATTTAATTTAATAGAAAAGAATGCAATGGCTTCTATTGTCAACCGTGAAAATAAGACATTTAAAACTATGTAAATGCTTCCAAAACCATATTTGGAAAGTTGTTAAAGAAGAGAAAGTATACTGATTTGCAGCTTCTTTTCAAGTCAAAACAGGTGTGATGATGATAAAGTTAAACTATGGAGGACTTTAAGTAACATAAATTTTGTTATATTAAACACCATTGAATTAATATGGTTCTTATTATTATAAAAAAAATTTCTTGTCATTTACTTAATTCACATTGTTTTTATTGTTATAGACACATTTATTTACATCTGAATGTTTATGTACACTACACATGAGAGGTTGATAAGCCGTAAACAAAACAATCAATCATACACAAGTATATGCCAATTTAAAAAGAATATATATATATCCCAGAAATGTAATGTCTTTACAGTCATATATATATATATATATATATATATATATATATATATATATATATATAAATATATAAACTTTGAAAATCATGTCATTTGAATCCGCTACCTTGGTTTCAATCTTACGATATCCTCAGGCGTAAGGTTGAAACCAAGGTAGCGTACTCCACTGACCTCCTGATTTTTAAAGTTGAAAGCTATACATGTTATTTTTACTTTTATTTTATTTTTTCACACGTGTATTGAGCACTTTTTAATACTTCTGTTTCCTGGTCTGATTCAACTCTGAACATTAACCTTTATATATATATATATATATATATATATATATATATATATATATATATATATATATATATTTATGCTCTACTTTTGTATTGAGCACTATTTTTTAAAAATAATAACTAAAATACTAAGGGACTTTGGATTATTTACCTAACCAGTTCCTTCCTATTTTCTATATATTTTCACACACACACACACACACACACACACACACATATATATATATATATATATATATATATATATATATATATATAATTTTTTATTTAAAATTATAGCATAAATATGTTATAAAATCACTACAAAAATAACCAATGTAGTGATTTTATAACATATTTATGCTATAATTTTAAAATAAATATTTATATTCGTTCTACTCTGTATTGAGCACTCTTTTAAGAAGAGTAATTGTTGGTTATTGAATTTATTCCGTATACACCAATCATATACTTCGGTTTATATATATATATATATATATATATATATATATATATATATATATATATATAAAATTTATTGGTTTCAAGGTAAAAAATCTGTAGAATTAAAAACATGATATATCAAATTAAAGCACAAAATAGAGATTCCAAAATCTAAAAAGTTCAGCAATTTAAATATCTGGAAAATGTTTTGATAGAGGACTGAAAGTGCGACACTGAAATCCGAAGGCCCATTGCAATAGCGTAAGATGCCTTTCAAAAGATAAGTAAAGTATAAATAACAGGAAAATTTCGTTACAGACAAAAAAAAAAACAAAGAGTACTGAAATGTTACGTAGCATCAGTCTTACTATATGGCGGTTAATGCTGGATAATCTCCTCACAGGTGAGAAAGAGACCTAAAGCAATAGAAATGTGGTTCTACAGAAGGATACTGAGAATACCATGGATTGAGTATGTGATCGACTGCGGAGCTTTGGAGAAAATGGAAACAAAAAGGAAACACATACTTCACATCAGAAAAAGACAATTGAAATTTCCAGGGCACATAATGAGGACAGAGGGTTGGGAAAATCTGATACACACAAGACAGGGTGAAGGCAAAGGGGTCATAGGAAAACGACACAACGAGCTTGTTTAAGTTGATATCAGCACGGGGTTTAGAAGAGATAGCAAAAAGACGAAAATTTATTACGAGCAATGTACGGGAATGTACGATAGACTGTGCTATTGAATTGTATTATTGTCATTATTTTTTTATATTCAAATGCATATTTTTTCAGGATGGTCCAATATATATATATTTGATGAATATGCGGAGAAGCTAAGGGTCATTTTATTAATTTGATCTCATTGAAAATTTTTTTTTTTTTTTTTGTCAATGTGAGAAATTGACAGCTTGGTGGAATGTGAAAATTATAATCTTGAAAGAATAGACATTTTTTGCTTAAAGCTTTTTCGATGTTAACTGCGCTAATTTATTGAATAAGTGTTGCCGTATTTATAAGGGGAGATTGCACAATATCGGAGATAGAGCGTTTACAGTGTGGACACAGGAAACAACACTGCATGGCAGCTGTCAGTTTCACGCCACAAACGATCTTCAATTTGAGTCTCTGAATGTCGTATGGGTCGTGAAACTGATAGTATTTTTTCAGTTTTTTTTTTTAAATAAGGATAGCTATAAAATGAAACGGACACCATGCAATGTTGATTCCTATATCCACTCTTCCTCACTCTTTCACTTTCCTACTATCTATCTATCTATCTATCTATCTATCTATCTATCTGTATGTATGCATGTATATATATATATATGTGTGTGTGTGTGTGTGTGTGTGTGTTGAAAGATGTATGCGTTATATATCTGATATGAAGAATCAAATAACACTTAGCTTTAGTCATTCGCCTGAAATAAAATAAAGTTTTCTCTTTCTTTTTCTCTCTCTTTTGTTTTATATTTTGCTTTTGTTCTTTTTACTTGCAATTCAGTTCGTTTCATTTCACAGCAATATTATTCTTTCTTCACTGTTATGAGTTTTGACGCCAAGAGTTGGTCTTTTACTCTCTTCTTCATATATTCAGTGATGTAGAATTCATCGGTCAACTAGGAAGATTCGGTGCTGTATAAGACATAGCCTCTCGCCAATTGAGTGGGTCACACATGCTTGTCTGAGGTGAGTATCATACTTAGTAATTCACCTGTGCATTTGATATAGGCAGCATAGTGTGTTCATTTGAGTTGAATTGGAACTCGTCTTCATTGTGCTATTTCCTTTGCTTGACGGTAACGACTAAAAAGAGATATTACTCGCTTAAGTTCCATGTTTCAACTAATTTCTTTCGGTGTTTTCCCGATCAACGTTTCGTACTTGATCCCGTGATTCTGCATGTGTGTGAGAAGCTATTTTTAGATATCTGTTACTAAAGTCATCAGCCTGTCTGACCTAATTGTTCTTGCAGTTAACGACGACTATAACAGATTGAAAGAGAGAAGGTGAGTGAATGTACTGTATTATAGAGATATGGAAAGACAGATGATTCACTAAGTCTAAAGTGTGTGGTTAGGGGTTTGGGCTGCGGAATATTGTTTTTATCGTTGTTTTGACGGATTCAACCATTTTCTTCTGATTTCTTGACACAGTTGTGTACGTTTGCTTGGGAAAGTAGTAATTCTGTTAGGAAAAGTGAAATAGGGAAACATCCTGCACGTAGATAAATATTTGGATAATATTCAATGGCAGCAGTCTCGAGGATTTTCCTTCTGAGTGGCTTATTTTCTTTTATTATGAGTGTAGCATTTTTTTAAAATATTTCCACACGTGACAGTACTTGACGTAATTTTCAGTTGACAATATGAATATTCTATTTCTAAATTCTTCCAGTTGCTAAGGACATTTTGTTTTGTTATTATTAGTTATTTTGTTTTAATAAATTCATTTCGTTTTTGCCCTGAAAATGTCCACATTGGACGAAACACGTTGACTAATACTACAGTTTTCCTATTGTCGTTTACATTTATAAATAGTGTCTTTTTCTACAGGTTAACTCTAAGAACTTTTTTTATTTATATATATATATATATATATATATATATATATATATATATATATATTAAGACATTTTATGTTTATACATTTTTTATAGATACAAATATTTAAGTAAATGTTCTGTTTATAATAAACTGTATTATCAACATTTACCGGTCTGAATGTCCGAGAAATTTTCATAGAAAATATGCGTCCTCCAACAGGAATCGAACCTGTATCCTACACGGAACCGTCATATAGCCTTGCGTGCTTTACCGATTTAGCCACAGAGAAGCCTTTCGGTTAGAAACGTCGATTTTACTGTTTTTAAACTGCAAATCTCCATGATTTTCTCTCGGACATTCAGGCCGGTAAATGTTGTTAATATTGTTTACTATAAACAGAGCATTTACTTACATATTTGTATCTATAAAAAATGTATAAACATAAAGATGTCTTAAAATAATTGTCGGATTTCGTCCATTTCATAATGTGTGACGTCATATATATATATATATATATATATATATATATATCTTGGTTATCTTTTGTTGGACACTGATATGAAATTCTCAATTACGATTATATTTCAGTACTTGCTAAAAGTCTGCAAAAGCAATGTTAAGTGTTTTCATTTTACGAGCCTGTAAACCCTTACACGCTGTTGCATGGCAACAAAAATACCTACATTTATTTCGCTCATCGAAGCTAAGTTTCTATCAGTTATCGGCTTCCGTCTCTCAAGAAAACATCAGTTGACAGTCGGCAGACGGAAAATTTACTCACAGACATTACAAATTGATCCCTCTTGAGAAAATAGATAAAATGATCGTCTCACTGTCAGAAGAGATTTGAAGACGAATTATTAATTCGTCTAACTGTTGGTTCGTGAAAATTTTGACTTGTCAATGAACACCTGTCCCGGCCAGTGATTAACGATTTGGCCACTTAACATCTTCCGTATGTTCAATTCTCCCAGACGCTCGCTGCATCTGTAGCCTTGAACTAAACTGAAATAAGAATTTTGTTTTTTATTTTACTGATTGTTTATTGTCTCGTTTTCTACGGTTAATAAACCATTTCCGGGTTATTTAAAGCCAGAAAATATTTTTAGATTCTAAGAATTTTTTGGTGGGGGGGAGATAATAATCATTTAGTGACACTAATTAGCCATAGCTGATGAAGAAGAGGTGATTTCATACCTTTCCCAAGGGTATCTTCTCAAAAGTGAATATAACGAACGGCACTGAAATTTGAACTCGGCTCAAAGATTAACAAATATCAGGGCCAGTATCCATTACACCAACCGCATCTCCAAGCTTACAGCACTTGATATTCCCAAGATGTCACCCATCAAGATATTGACCAGGGTCGACGTTTCTTAACTTCAGTGATCGTACAGATACCGGTGTTTCAAAGTTATATAGCCGCAAACGCATTATACCACTGGCACATCGAAGCTTCGAGCACCTGGTCCTCCCACGCGATCACGTTGCTTAATTTCGGTGATTTCAACGTGATATGACCGTAAGTCATCGATCCTAAGTTAATGATTGAATAAGCTCATATCGAGTTCGACGACTATAAATATCAGTGGTATTTAAACTAGCGGAAATCCGAGATAGGATAGTAAAGGAAAGCGTTAAAAAATGACTGCCATTAATTACAAGACAGGAAGTATGGTCATCAGCAAGAGAAAAAAAAAAACACAAAAAACATGCGAGTTACAAATTGGGTATATCAACATCAACGAGGTACAGGTTTAAATATCTGGGTATTGTCTCAACACAGGATAGAAAATGCGACACTGAAATCCGACCAAGCATTGGACGAGATGCATTCAAAAGTTAAGCAAAATATTGAGAAACATTAAAAAAAAAAATCATTAGAAACAAGGAAAAGAGTGCTGGATTGCTATGTGATATCTCTCCTCTTATATACCAGTGAATGCTGGACAATGTCCCCAAATATGAAGAAAAATCTGAAGACAACAGAAATGCGCTTCTGCAGAAGGATACTCAGAATTCTTTGAACGGGGAAAGTAAACAACGAGGAAGTCTTTTAAGAAAATGGCAGCAAAAAAAGAAGACTTAGAATCAAGAAGAGACAGATGAAATTAAAAACATAATGAAGAAGGGTTTGGTAGAATTAATTTCCTCAAGAAATATTGTGACCAGAAGAGATTGGGCAAGGCGGTGAGTCAACTACCTGACAAGCTTGTAGGAATGGATGGCGGAACGAATGTCAGGGGCTTTAGCAAAGGGAGAAAAACTACTAAGGAATAGGATGTTTTAGAGAGTTATGGTCACCCATGTTCTGAAGGGAGACGATACATTGATGAATAATAGTCTTCCATATTCTTAAATGAATTATCTTTTTTTTCCTTAACCAGTACCTCTTTCATTTTAATTTTAGTTGTTTTCTGTCGCAACTACTTACACTGCCATTCAATGATGGCTAAAAAATAGTTGTGATAAAAAGTAATGAAAACAAAGATGGAATAAATTCTAGGCAATACTTAATAATAAACGGTTATGTTTCATACTGTTAAGAAACTTGGTTTACTATGTCGCGCTAGACAATATTTTTCTCGAGAATCTATCGTACACATTTATAAATCTACTATCTACTATTTTTCCATGAATGGAATGTTGCTGACAGATCTAGTCTGGCGCTTTTTATTATATACAGGGTGTCCATAAAGTTTGTGTGCGCTTTAAAAAATTTATAACTTTATTTGTATTTGCGATAGAAATAATCTGTAAAAAATGTTATAAAGTTTAATGTACCTAGTTTTAAGTATAGCTAAAATAACTAATGTGATTTCAGGCATTACTGTAACTCAGTTGGCAAATGTTTTCCTGAAATGCAAAACCGTATTACCCTTTGTATTGCTAATGATGGAGGACACGTGGAAACTTAAATAAAATTTCAATAAAACCTTAAAAAATATAGATTTCTTTCTTTCTAATCCTTTTTACAAATTATTTCTATCGCAAGTACAAATAATGTTATCGTTTTTTAAAGTGCACACGAACTTTATGGACACCCTGTATTTAAAGAATCTTGATGAAATGTAAATAAGAATCTGCAATGTTATTGGTCCTGATCTGGCATCTCGGCCTCAATCACTTTCCCACCACCGTAACGTAGCTTCCCTGTAATTTTTCTATAGATACTTTCATGGTAATTATTCTGACGAGCTTTCCTCTAGGGTACTTCGACTTTACGAATTTCAACGCACTACTAGACTGGCAGCTAGGTCTCATCATAAGACAGCTGAAATAGCTAGATGTAACCGTAAATTCTATGCTAACATTGTTTTCTCTCGCACTTCTCGCTTGTGGAACTCTCTTCAGGATTTTTATTTCCAGTCATGTTTGATCTTCAAAAATTTAAATGCGATGTTAATTGTTATCTTCTGTCTTCTTAATTAGTCTTTTATTGTGCTCTCTCTTTAATAATGTTGATAGCATTTTTTTCACTCCCAGCAAAATTTTGCGTCTTAGTGGCTTTGTTGGGGTGGAATGATTAAAAATAAGGTAGGTATCGTAATTGATAACATTTAATAGTACTCGTGTAGTTAAATACAAAGAAAATAACACTGCTGATCGTAGAAGTAAAGATTTGAACAGCACCCATTGGTTCATTTTGTGTTTCCGATTCAAATACTTAATTAGCTGTCGATATGTGTATTGCAATAAAACCCAACAGAAGAAGATTAAAGACAAAGATTAAGACCAATTGACAATATTCCATCTCGTAATAAGATTCAAGGCACAAAAATGTGATATGTGCAAATGAATGTTGAGAATAAATATACAAAGACACTTATATCAGAACATAAGTCTTATAAAAAAAAAGAAAGTTATCTGCTAGCTCTGCGAACGGACAGAAGACTAATCTTAAAAAAAAGAAACAAAGATGAATGATTTGATTATACCGTATTAAGCAAATCTTGACAAATAATTGATTTTTTTTAAAGCATTCAACTCCAAGCAAGACGGGAAGCCACTAGCACGCAAAGGGTTTCAAAGTAGGAGCGAGAACAAATAGGAGTGATAGAGGAAAGGATGAAGAGACGGTTAGGGGATAGATCAGGGCATCTGGAGACGTCAATTGACATTACATTTGAATAGCTGGAGATTATAGTTATCAGGAAAACAAGAAATGGAGAGGGAGTTCCACGGGCGAGAAGTGCGAGACATGAAGCTATTAGAGTAGAAGAGACGGCTACATTTAACAGTTTGGACAGTGAGAGGTTGAGAGCGAAATGGCAGCCGAGTTCAGCGCTTAAATTTATGAAGTCTGGGGACCAGTGAAAGCAGCTCCTCGGAGCTGTTACCGTGGAAATATTTGTAAAAACGACAGAGGGAGGCAACGGCACGACTGTGAGAGAGCGGCTGCAGACGAGATGCCAGATCAAGGCCAATTTATTGCATATCCGTCTTTGGATTTTATCAAGGACCTTGAAGGGGCCCCAGGCCATATATGACAGAAATACTCCATGCAAGGGCGAATGGTTGATTTGTAGATTTGAAGGATCGACTCCGGTGAGAAAAATCTCCTGGCGCGGCATAGGGAGCCAAATTTCCTAGCGGTGGACGAAGCTACTGACTCAATATATTCGTTCCATCTCAGGTCAGCGGACAATGTGAGACCGAGCAGTCGCAAAGAGGAGCTCTCGTGGATTTAGCTGTATTATAGAATAGTGAATGTAAAAAAGAAAGATGTGCGTCGGAAATGCAGTAATTATGGAGTTACAGAATTATTAGGAGAAATATCCACGGATGTAAAATATATTGACATACATATAACTAGAACCAATTTCAAACACTGAAACAGAAATGTATTCTTGAAAAATGCTATGATATTCCAAGTAGGGATTGCAGATCAGTATTGGTTCTAAAGTTCAAGTACCATTGTATTTAGACGCGCGCCCATGACGCAACAAACTGTGACACAAAGGTCGAGCTTCATGTGGGTTTATCAGCAGTACCGTGAAAAAATTCTCAAATCTCCTCGGCATTTTCTCGTTTTGTAGACGTCTCAAGCACTCAACAATAAACCCATCTCTATCCCCAAGGAGAGTTACTTCCCGGTGGGATGGCCTCCTGACGCTTGAGTTAACACGGAGGTCTACTCCTCTGCCTGCCAGTAGCACAAGACATTGTTAGCACGACGGAAAACAGTACAAGTATCGTGATATTTAGTCGTCTCAAGGTGTGACACAAGGTCGGTTTAATGTAGAACACACTGTCTCCCTTGACTATGTCATGTGAGTGTCAAACTCTCCGTGCACATTTTCCTCATTATGTGTCCCCCGAAATGTCGACTGTCTCTTTTTAATAAAAAAATATAAATATCCTATTTGTTACCATTTTCTTTCATAGTTCTTCGTTACTATGATGCTCACTCCATAAGTTCAGTTTGCCCGATGTAATTTGCATTCATTTGTATGTGGATTCTTTGACATTGAATATTAAGACAAACCTAATGTGTTCCTCTACCAATTCTCTGCTATCGTATATTAACACTTTACATCTAGGAGAATAAATAATAAGAATTCTATATACATAATTGGAATACTCAGATATAAGAAGATATGACTAAAATGACATGCAGTGGTGCTCCGAAAGTAATGCCTCCCCCTTTATTTCCGAAAGTAATGCTTGTTATTTATTCCAATGTAAACTACAATACGTACACGGAACACTGTGACTGTTGGATAGAGCAAGTTTTCAAATAAAAAAACTATTTTCCAACCTCGCTTCGAAAGTAATACCTCCTATTTATTACCATATAAACTACGATAGATACAGGGAGCACAAAACACCGTGGGATTGAGCAAGTTTTCAGATAAAACACTATTTTCCCACGTCTCATTGTCGCTTCGAAAGTAATACCTCTTTTTTATTACCATATAAACTACGATATATACAGGGAGAACAAAAACACCGTTGGATTGAGCAAGTTTTCAAATAACATGCGAGAACTCGCTTGTCGCATTCATCGCTATCTCCATTGCTGAAAGGCATTGTCTACTGCCTATCTGATCTCTGTAAACGTTTAACAAATATCGATAAACGTCTAATGCCATTTTTCATCATATGGGGTATGTGCTTTCATGTTAGACACATTTTTGCCCACCTGCTATCTGTAACAAGCAACAAAAACAATATGGGTTATTAGCAAGAAGGTTCAACTTCTATTGCTAACAAATTCAGAAGACGACTATCTCTTTTTTTTATGGAACGAATTTACTACTGTTCTAAATCATCTTAAGACTTACGCAACAGTCCGTTTTTGATGATAGTGAGTTGGCGCTTAGATCGCAACCAAAGCGGACAGGAAAATTCAGTTCCTGCTTAAACCTCGATGAAAACACCTTTGGTAGCCAGCGGCGGTTAGTAGAACAAGCGGAATCAGTGTACCCTAAATTAAAAAAAGAACCCTAAAAAACAAAGGTATCACCAAGGCTAACTGCCCCTTCCCCTTCCCAAGTATTTTACATGTAACATTTATTCGTCCCATCACATAATACTTCCTTTTCTACTATGTGTATTCAGTATATCTTGGTTCGGAATAAATTGTGACGAATATGTACGTATTTATGTATCTATGAATAACATCTAAAAAATGGCCTACATTCTGTTGTTAACTGGGTCAAGGAACGGCTTGTTGATTTTAATGCCTTCAAAAACAAAACTTCTCTCGGTTAATCATCTGAGAGACCTCTTTCTGTCTTCAAACAGCATGGCTAATGCTAACCTCCAGGAGAGTGATTCGTTTTGCCTTCGAAAGGCTAACGTTTTTTTATTATCACGAGATGGAAAGATTATATCGAAACGATTTCTAGGCCTGCTGCTAGGAAAGTTGATTTATTTTGCGTGCTAGACAATTTTTCTCGCCAGAATCTATCTCACATATGTACAAATCTAGCATTCATCCAGTCTTAGAATATTGCTGCCATATATGGTCTGGTGCTCCTGTTATATATTTAGAGATCCTTCATAAGATCCGAAGAAGAAT
>CAHIKZ030003164.1:297500-442500 GCA_903632075.3 Acanthosepion pharaonis | reverse complement strand
CCCCTTCCAGTCACAAAATTCTAAAACGTATAATTATATATATATATCATTCGCAGACAGTACTGCTTCGCTGTACCACAGCTCCTCAGTGCGACTAGATATCCGAATGCCTTAAGCTAGGTTCGAAACCCAACCGATTTGGCGTCAGTTAGAGCTTCTACCACTGCGCTAAATTCACTCGGTAGAGTTACAGACCTAAATCTTGCGTATTGTTTTTACCGATGTAAACAAATGCCAATCAGCCAAAGTGCTCCATTAACTTTACTGAAGAGCTTTGCATTAGCGCAGGTGACTGTTGTTTATAGAATAAGCTTGTCATTCAACAGTGCTCAATTTAAATATATTTTCAAGAGGTAAATTATATCATTCGCAAACAGTACTGTTTCGCTGTATCACAACTCCTATATATATATATATATATATATATATATATATGTGTGTGTGTGTGTGTGTGTGTGTGTGTGTGTGTGTGTGTGTGTGTGTGTGTGTGTGTGTTTGTGTGTGTGTGTCTGTGTCTGTGTCTGTGTTTGCTTATTGCATAGGTTGAATCAATGATGAGCATAGAAAGACTCGAACTCAGCTCTCTAATTTCTCAGACGTTATTACACCATCAGGGGATCCCACAATATGTCCTATGAAAACCAAATTCATTAAGCTTTTTTATCTCGTTATACATTGAAAAAAAATCCAACTGTCTCTTTTTTATTTGAAGTATATGCCCCCTTTTTGTTTCCATTTTCCTTAAAACTTCGTGGTTACTTACATGTTCAGTCCATAGTATTCTCAGCATGCTTCTGTAGAAACCACATTTCATTTAACTGAAGTCTCTTCTTAATCTATGAGGAGATTCTCTAGTATATATGGGGACTGGTATTACATAACAATTCAGCAATATTTTCTTTGTTTCTAACGAAAATCGGGGTGGCACTGCCAGAATCCCGAAATGAGGAATGGGACCTGGGACTCTGAGAACCACTGATACAAAACTGGTTCATCCGCAAAAATATGTTAATGGCACCCGTAAGGTACCATTAACTTTGTAAGATCAACACACGGGGTGGGACGACAGTATGAGACACAGGGGGGCAGCTTTTAGGCATAAACCATGTTTTTAGCCCGCGAAATAGCAACACGCAGTTACATTCCTGAAGCTCGATCTGCTTTTCCCCCACTGTTTTTGCCACTTGGACAATCGATGATAAATGAACTGGAATCGAATTGTCCATTGATCTGGGCGAAATAGGAATGAATGGTCGTATACGATCACAGTCGAGCAGAATTTGCCATGTGTCACGTTGACTACTGACCACTAATGAAAGTGTCATCAGCAAATGAACGTCTCTAGAAACCCGTAAAGAATTTGATTGATCGTGAAATGCTTGCTGTAATCAAGACGACCAGAAATTTAGATATCGGATCTGCAGGTTCTTGATAGAAAAAGTCTTGATTTTGCACTAAGCGTAAAACAGGTCATGAATTCAAAGATAGATAGATACGTAGACAGATAGAGAGAGAGAGAGAGAAAGAAAAAGAAAAATGGAGAGAAAAGATGAAGAAAGAATCTTTCATCTCAAATTTCGATTTTAAACAATGACAAGAAAAAAATTTTACCGACATTTTTGCTTCACACATCATCTAGAATAATCTAGGTATTTTTAGCTAATCCTTGATTTTTCACTAATCGTTAAACAGGTTATGAATTCAAAGATAGGTAGAGAGAGAGAGAGAGAGAGAAATGGAGAGAAAAGATGAAGAGAGAATCTTTCATCTCAAATTTCGATTTTAAACAATGACAAGAAAAAATCATATCGGCATTTTTACTTCACACATCATCTAGAATAAACTAGGTATTTTTAGCTAATCCTTGATTTTTCACTAATCGTTAAACGGGTCATGAATTCAAAGATAGGTAGAGAGAGAGAGAGACAGAGAGAGAGAGACAGGAAGAGAGAGAAATGGAGAGAAAAGATGAAGAGAGAATCTTTCATCTCAAATTTCGATTTTAAACAATGACAAGAAAAAATCATATCGACATTTTTACTTCACACATCATCTAGAATAATCTAGGTATTTTTAGCTAATCCTTCACAGGCTACAGAATCTCAAACAAAAAAGAATACCAAATAACAGAAACCACATCTTTTGAGATCTTACCAGAGCAACCACTGCTAAAATAAATGTCAATAAATGTTAATAAAAATGTTCGCTTTCCACACTACTTCAGACAAAAGGATACGAAGGACGGGTCCATCAATACTGAAAAAAGCGATAACAGTCTACTTTGGGAAACCTGATTTTTAAACATTTCACCCCAATAAAGCTAGTAAGTCGGAAGTATTTACAGAACATGAAAGAATACGAGAAAAAAAGACCTTATTAAGAAGAGAGCACAATAAAATAGTGCATATAAAGCACCCAGAATATGCCGATTGACATTACATTTAAATTTTTGAAGATCAAAGTTTTCCTGAAAGATTTTATAAATTTCAACCGAAGGTACTGGAAACTCGGTCAAAATGAATTTCCTTGTAAGGAATCGGCAAATATTATCACTACATTTTTCTAAGGACAATAAGGCTTTATCAAAAAAACTAATCGTTAACTGGAAGATGACAAAAAGTATCTCAGGATATGACTTAAAAATCTGAGATATAAGCATCAAGCAAATGAAGATGTTTGAAGAATAATCATCAATTGTAAGACTTTAGTAAGATAGGAGCTACAATCTCTCTCTCTCTCTCTCTCTATCTATCTATCTATCTATCTATCTCCTATATATATATATATATATATATATATATATATATATATATATATATTGAACAATAAAAAAAATATTAAAAATTAAAATCTTCAGACACACTGGGTTGTAGATTAATATTCTTTCGTTTTTTTTATTATTATTTCATTTAGATTCCTCGACTAGTTTCGGCCAAAATGGCCATCATCGGGAGAAGAAATATTTCTGTTTGCTGGTAGCAGTAAACTACAGAAATATATGTATATATACTTTGAATATACGCTCTTTAGCGCCGGAGGACGTCGTCAGCGTTGTTCTGATTTGGATCATTGGGCAGTTTCGGGTCTTTCAAACATCATACTCCCTTCACCAAGTCGACCCCATCAGAGATGATTAGTCTCTGATACACCTCCCATCTAAATTAACAGCCTGCAGACGCTGACTTATATTTATAGGCAAACCATACCCTTCTGTTTGATTGGATGTTGACCAACAGCCAATCACAATGGTGTGAGCTCTGTTTAAGTTATTTTCGGGGGACTTTTTACTTTTTCTTTTTTTATGTGGATACGCGTCGGATACTCGGAAGGTAATTATGTGTTTTCTGTTTTTTTTTCTTTTTTACTTTTTTTTTTTTTACATTTTTTCAAGTTTCATCGCCCCAAGTGTAATTACTGTTAGTAAAGAAAAAAAATTAAAAAATAAACAAATAAATAAATTAATAAAAGATGCAACCTTAAAATAATTAGAAATTTACATTGTTTTTATGATTAAAATAAATAAATTACGACTTAATCAGCGTGTTAAAACGAAAATAAATATAAAAATAAATGTTATTTAAAACAAGTTGAAAGAGTATATATATATATATATATATATATATATATATATATTGATTATATATATATATATATATATATATATATTATTATCGATTATATATATATATTGATTATTATTGATTATATATATTGATTATTATATATATATTGATTATTATTATATATATATATATTGATTATTATATATATATATATATTGATTATTATTGATTATATATATTTATATATATATTGATTATTATTGATTATATATATTTATATATATATATATATATATATATATATATTGATTATTATTGATTATATATATATATATATATATATATATATATATATTAATTTAAAGAAAAACAGACGACTTTAAGGCTCTATTTGTAATAATTTATTTCACCAGAGAATTTTATTTTTCTCTGGATCTTCAGACTTCACTTTCAAAAGGTGAAGCGAAAAATGAATTTAAAATTTACACTTTTAAGCTTATATAAGTGGACATAGAGGGTGGTGAGGGATGGTATGAGAGACATGGTCGAGTTTAGAAAGGGAAGGGAGAGTTTTAATATATACATAAAAATATATATATACGACTCGAGTTCTCTCAGTCGTGTTTATCTAAATATAAGTACGCTTAAATTCACTATTTATATTATTCAGACTATCGTCCTCATCTTTGTTGCTACATTTAACAGGTATTAAACTCACGCACTTTGGGTCCTGTCACTGGATCTAACCAACGCCTTTATCCACTGTGCCATGTGTCCTTGAGGAAATCTGTGTTTGAATTTCTGGTTTCAGCATCCTTTTTAAAATAGTGCACATATTACAATTTTTACCGTTATCATTGCATGTTTTTTTACCAGAACTCATATTGCAATTTTCGTTGTTATTATTGCTTTTCTCTTATTACTGGTTCCCATATTGTCTTCATTTGTATCTCTATCTTCAAAGAGTTTTGAGTTCAATATCTGGTTAAGGTAGTGGAGAACTTGGAGAGGGAAATTAACAGGAGATAACTGGTAACTGACATCCATTAGCCATGGCACGTGGAACTAGAAGAACGGAGCGTACAGCGGCCGAAACGTTGTGAGAAATCTAACAACAAAGATGAGGACGATTGTCCGAATAATGTAAATAATGTACATAATACCTCATCTCAGAAATATAGACAGACGCTTAAATTCGCATTTATCCCTGCCGCGCGCCAACGGCTTAGGGGTAGATTCTCCGACTGACACCAATTCAGCCGGGTTTCGATCTTAGCTAGAGGCAACCGGACGTCTAGCCACACTGATGAGCTGTCATACTGCGAAACAATCTGTCTGCGGATGACAATATATATGCTTCTGAAAAATTATTTCGGTTGAGGTCTCAAGGGAGAAAGTGTGATTTTATAAACAGAGATTACTACTGCTACTAATCTAGACATATGATGTCTATTAATTTAAATTCTCTCAAATTCACGAATCAATTTCTTAGTGTTGTTACAAAACTGATTAACAAAGACACCGTAGTATTGATTATTTCTTTTAGTTTCCTACTTACTTTCAATCTCATACAAGATTATGTTCATGGGTGAATTGCTTAGATAAAAATGAATGTAGTTGATGGCTATGATTTTTTTTTGGGGGGGGCGGAAACGCGCTCCATTATAGTCAACTTAAAAATCAACGTTAAGAATATGTAAGGGAGGTAACTTAATTTATATTGTTTATTATTAATGTCTCAAATAATAAACCTGCAATTTAAAAGAATATTACAATTTGAGCATCTCAAAACTTTGCTTTTATAGACATTTTAAAACATTGTTGCTATACACAATTATTTTTGTATAGAGTACTTCAAGAATTTGAAGATTTTATTTTACATAGTGTGGATTTTTTTATTTATGTCTAGACTATTCAACCAAACATACTTGAATAATGATATGCTGCCTAAACACCCCCCCACACACATATATATATATATATATATATATATATATATATATATATATATATATATATATATTCCAAATTACGAATAATCCTTCTTAAACAAGGAGGAAATTCCATCAGAAATTGTTTGAAGTTCATTTCGGAAGAAAGGTAAAATAAAAATGTTCCGAGCTTTCGACTTTCTTAAGACATCATCAGAGTTGGTAGAGATAAATGAAGAGTTTCGTAAAATCAGTGACTGTTGTCTGTATGCTCGATCTAGGAAACATTTCTCTACATAGCCTGATAATTGCGTTTACGTATGAAAGAGAATATACATAATGCTAATGGTAATATTAGCCGTTTCTTTATAAGGAAACATTCGGCATTCACTGATCAATCAGCTACTTTGACGTGGAGTAAATTTTAACAAGCTAGTCTCAACGCAAAAATTACTAATGTAGTCAGTTCGATCTATGCATGCGAGGTTTTTCAAAAATAGCTAAAGTAAGTAAGTAACGGTATGTAGAGACATCAGTTGTCAGCTGATATCTTGTTAAGGAGACATTTACAAGATATTACAGAAATCGTTTTGACAATTATAGTCTTGACAAAGAAGGTCCGTTGAGTGGAGCTGACCTCACAAGAAACAAGTCTCCCGACCCTGACAAAGAAGGTCAGCTGAGTGAAGTGGACGAAAAACCTAGGCCTCTTGATGAAAGACATTTTGGACAAAAGGTGTCTCTATAAGACAGTGGTCCCTAGCAGCCTAAACCAGAGACGGCCACTCGCCCGCCACGCGAATAGGATGCACAGGCCGGTTAGTCTGTTCGCTCCTTCACCTTGCCTCACTCTTCCTCGTTTGGCTACACCCGGCCCTTACGAGAAGGTTGAAACTGAATAAAATTTTCCGGCTGCTACAATCTTGTCTCATGGTTTTATTTGGTAGGTAACGATCCGACTAAAGAATTTTTTTTTTACATTAAGCGAAAAACGTTCGACTAGAAGTGGCACACTGGGAACGAACGTGGTGCCTGGCCTGAACTGCAATGCTACAAATATATATATATATATATATATATATATATATATATATATATATATTTATATATATATTAGATAAATAGCAGAGAATTTTAAAGATACAGTGAGTTTTCGGACAGCCGCTCATCTCAGCATGCATTTTTCACGTAGGTAATGCATACAAATGCATACATACAAATAAATACATACATATACATATATCTATATACTTGTGTGTGTACGTATGTGTGGGGGTGTGGAGGGACCCATGGCTGTATATTTGTTAGAAATATGATCAGCGGGCGGGGAAGGTGAGATGGATCTTTTTCACTGAGAAATTTTTTTTTTTTTTTCATAAGACGTGCAACAAGTTCATGCGTGTTTTTTGACATAGACCAAAGGCTAAGAGGATGACAAAATTATCCGTGTCTAACATTCTACAGACTGAATCGTGATGTATTTCGATATTCAATTTTTTTTTTTTTTTTGGTTCCGGGGACAAAAAAAAAGTGCTTCCATTGAATCACGTGACTTTTGTAGGATGATTATTTACTTGTGTGGGTTCAACTCATGCGCAAGAAGCCAGAAACCTAATAACAAATAAAGGAAACTACTTTTTACACACACACACACACACACATACATATATATATATATATATATATATATATATATATATACAGAATCAAATACAGAAAGATCAAATAGAATGATATATACAGGATCAAATACAGAAAGATCAAATAGAATGATGAATAAAGAGCAAATAGGAAACGTTCATCCATGTAATATGTTTCACATTTATTAAAACGTCATCACAGAATGAGTTATGGAGAAAAACAAAAAGAAATTCTGCCATTTTCAATACTAACGTTGTTCAACAAGTCGAATTCACGTGAAACATGATTAATCAATGAAGATGAAAGAAAGCTAAAATAAAAAACATCAAAATTTATTTCTGCTTTTTTCTCCATATCACATTCTCTGGCGAAAAATAGTTTTAGATTGATAAACGTAAAGTGATGCTAGATTTGGAAACATATCCTATTTGTTATTTATCCTATTTTATCTAAAGAAGTGATGGAATTTTATGTATTCTTGAAAGAGATTTTATTATTTAAACGTTTTTTTTTTATTGGATACCCATATTTGAGTAGATGTTCCGTTTATTTATTTAACAGTATATTTATTTTTGAAATACTTAGGTCGGTAGACGAAAAGAAATAAATACTGTTTAATAAATAAACAAAACATTTACTGAAATACGAGTATGAATAAAAATAACATTTAATTAAATATATATATATATATATATATATATATATATATATATATATATATTTCGATAGGGCTACCTTTATGCAAGATAATGCCCCATGTCACAAGGCAAAGGTGATAATGAGTTACCTTAGCGATCAAGATTTGGAGATTATGGATTGGCCACCGCAAAGTCCTGACTTAAATCCAATAGAAAATCTTTGGGAGACCTTAGGACTGAAAGTTATGGAAAGAAATCCCACTAACACGGAGGATTTGTGGGTGAAGCTTCAAGAAGAATGGTCTAAAATTAGTATCGAGGATTGTCAAGAACTGATTCGTTCTTGTAGTCGAACATGTGCAGTTGTCATTGAGAGCAAGGGCTCTTTTACTAAATATTGATTGTACATGTATTTTTATTTTTTTTTTTTTTGCCGTTTACATTGTTTTTCTCAATTTTGTCCCTTACTTTTGGACGATCCTATTTTGAAAATAAATAAATAATTGTTATAATTCTTTTTCTATCCTTTGCAAATGATTCAAATTTATGTATGTTATTATGGATGATAACGACTACCAGTTGTCAAAATTTCAGCTTTTCACAGTTGTTATTTCTAACAAACATTAGGTTTTAAAATTTTGTCCCTTAGTTTTGGACGCTACTATATATATATATATATATATATATATATATATATATATATATATATATATATATAGAAAGACAAACCTCTCATCTTCGGACTCCCCACCATGTCAACGGACTTCGGATGCAATGGACAAAATCTGCCTACAAAATAAAAAATAGTCTGCAGTTAAAAAACTTCCAAATCGTCAGCAATGAACTTTAAAATTTGTAGTCTTAGTAACTGATCGTTTGGTGGCAGTAGCGGGCCTTTCAATTGTAAATAAAGACGGGTGTACAGTATATAAAGTACGATACATTAGCGCGTGCGTGAGAAAGTATCTGTGAGAAATCTATTATTTTTTGTTATTTTGATTGATATATCTATATTTAATGTATATACGTGTTTAGAATATTTACATTAGGATCATAACTACTGTTAGTTAATATAGTGGTTTTATAACTAAAAAATAATCTCTTCCCATCTGCAGACAATCGGCTTTAACGGACTACTCCTTCCCCTATTAGTTCGTTGATGAATAGTTTTTCTGTGTATATATATATATATATATATATATATATATATATATATATATATTGATTAAAATTGATTAAAATTAAAGAAGCAAACAACTTTAATAGTCCATTGATTATATTTTATTTCCCCAGGAAGGTGTTTTTTTTTACCTGGTTCTTCAGATCACATTTCCAGGTTTTAAAATTTACATATTATTTTTATACACTTTTGAAATGTAAGGTGGTACAGAGAGGGGAGGGGGAGAAAGGCAGATATGATCGAACATAGAGAAGGAAGGGAGAGATAGGAACAATTTTAAATCTATTTTTATTAAAATACTTCAGAGTTAGGGAGGGGACAAGGCCCAGACGTTGACCTATTTAATAAGGCATCTGACAGGAAAAGAGACAAAGAGAAAAAAGGGGAAAGACATCAGAAATCAAATGTGGAAGCAGGAGTGGGAGGAAAAAAAGTGGGAAAAAGAAGAAAAGAAAGAATAAATTAACATATATAGGCATATTGCAGTTAATTTCAAAAACTCACATTGATATTAGTTCTGTTACATCTTCAAGCGAATTTTGGAATCAAAATTCGCTTGAAGATGAAACAGAACTAATGATTTTAATTTAATTAAATAATTAAATTTGAGATTTAACTCCGGTTTTTGAAACATGGTAATTCTTGTGTAGCGAAGGAACCATATTTTTAATTCAGTTAATATATATATATATATATATATATATATATATATATATATTTGTTTTCTGTTTCAGTTTTTTATCACTTACCTGGCTTTCTCTTGTTGTACCAACACTTCGTATTTTTGCGGTATACATACATACACACACATATACATACATATAGAAACATACACACTCTACAACCCTCTTCATAACAAACAGCTTGCAAAAACAACTATATATCATCGCCCGCAAAAAGTCATATTTCATTTTTTATTTCTCGTTTAGAAAACACATAGGGGTGTCCAAAAATTAGGATTTTCAACAACTTTAACATCACGCTTCCATTTGGTCAAAACGCCTAATAAATATTAGTAGTTTTATTATCAATATTATTATTTCGTTGATTTTTATCTCACGAATTTCTTCCATCGGCCTACTATATCTACATATACAGATATATATATATATATATATATATATATATATATATATATATCTAAAGAAGTAACGGATTTTTTTATTTATTAAACCGACAGATTTTCTTACTTAAACTTTATTTTTAGCGGATACCCATATTTGAGTAGACGTGCCGTGTAGACTTGGAACATTTTGAACAGATCAGCCTAATATATTTCCTTTCAGAATTACAACATTGTAGTGATTTAAAAAAAAATGGTGTTTAATTTTAGTTGGCGTTATTTAATAGTTTCAGAATTCCAAGCAGAAAAGTTTACTGTCAGTCAAGTGAGATTTGTTAAATACCTAGAAAGCATCCAAAGAAATGTGATAATTTCAGATTATTATTAAAGGATTACGGTAACGGAAATTAATTTAATGGTCATTGGAATTTTTCTAGTGTATCTGACTATTACGAAAAACAAATCTGAATGGGATTTAATACCCATCAAGAAATTAATCTAAATCTTACTTAAACGTTATTTTTAGCGGATAACCATATTTGAGTAGACGCCCCGTTTATGCATTAATCAGTATATTTATTTATTTTCGTCTACCGGCTTAAATATTCCAGAAATAAAATTATGAAAAATATGCGTTCTCCTGCTGGATACGAAATTAATCTTAAGAGGTGATCTTTAGTTTCCCAAATATGTACTAATTCCACCCTAAGAGATTGTAAAAATAAGATTTTTACTTGGTGTCTTTTCTGAAAGGTAATAAACCTAGGTGCCTAGACAGTTGTGATAGAAGATGTTCACAGTCCTCACAAGTGCAAAAGTGGGCCTTAAATTTTGTCATTGGCAGCACCAGCATAGGCAAGTCATTTAACCCAGCTTATTTAGGATATACACACATAAGACGAACCGGTAAGAGGAGCTTACATAAGCGTCTAAAACTACGAGTGAATAGACACAATTGTTCCATTCTTGTAAGAAGATCAATCGTTCGAAGAAAGACCCGAAACCGCATACATTTGATATGATTTATTCTCTTAGTAAATGCTGAACAAACTTGTCGCGGATGAAAATAAAACTAGAGTCAACGTAAAAGTGGTTATACAAAATGTTGTGGCCTTGTTATGTCAAGAAATAAAGAGAGAGAGAGGAATTGAGTTAAATATACTAACGGAAACAGTAATACAAACATATACGTGATTGTTACAGCAAGAATGTTTGGTCCGACGCTCAGAGTTGACTGCTGGAAACTTCCCTCTCTAAAAGGCAATACTTGCTTCTATTTATAGCTGGGAGAGTCCATGCGTGCGTTGGTAAATTATCATAACACAAAAGGATGCTGAGAGCACCATAGACGCAGCGTGTAATCAAGGAAGAAATCTGAAGGAAAATTGAAACAAAATGGACGCTTATACTCACAATCAGAACGAGACTTTTGAAATTTCTTAGAGACATAATGAGGAAGGAGGGTTTGAAGATTTTGTCACTCACAAGACATATCGAATGCAAATGATGTAGTGGAAGGCAGCGTGTCTCCTTCCTGGCGAACTTGTGTAAATTGATGTCTGAACGGGTATTAGGAGGCTTGCCGAATGGAAACGTTGCTGAGAACTACACGGGATAGGAAGTTGTGGTGAGTTATGGTCTCTTATGTCCTGAATGAAAACGGTGCATAATAGAATATTATCAGCAATAAGTGGTTTAATATTTGTAAAACCATAAAACCTCAAAGAGGATTAACGTCATTCTTGAAAACCGACAGATAAATAATCAGTATCCCTTGCTTTAATAGGTACCGAATTGTGGTTATAATTGCATACGCGTCAAATTAACTGCTATTTCTAAAATCGACCTGCTCTAAATTAGAGACAATTTAACAATGAGCATCATAGCAAGCCGATCAAATAAGGTTACAATGAGGAGCGATGAAAATTCTGTTAAATCGAAATGTTGAACTCGATTCAAATCGAGCGTCTCTGAATATTAAGTTTCTCAAAAGATAATAGGAAAAACGAAAATCATTTCAGATTAGACCGAAACGATTCCAGTCCCAAGAATTAGTAATTGGTTTAAATTATGATTCCTTGTTGCTGTAAGATCAACCGCTGATAAATTGAGCAATGACAACATTGTTTATCTAGAGCAAAGGCCTGCGGGCCTAATACTCCGGCTTTGTGCTGCGAATTGCCTGGATTTGAAGTTTTGTCCAATATGGCTGTTTAGCCATAACTATTGGATTAATGAGTCTCGAAATCTTAATAAAATTTGAAGTTCCTCGTGTTAGTAATTGAAGTCAGTTAATACCACGAAGGCCTGCAGTTAATGTAAGAATTTAGGTATTTAATATCACCAGTTCTGTATGGATGTGATGACTAAATAAAAATGAAAGTGATTCCGAAAAATTATTTGCAAAAACGATATAAATTTTTTGTAGGTCTTGAAGATTGAGAAATCGGATTTTTGGAGCTATCATGAAATAAAAAAAATTACCTATGTGTTTTTAAGTGCTTGATATTCTTTAATTATTAATAATAATAATATTAATAATATATATATATATATATATATATATATATATATATATATATATATATATAGATAGATAGATAGATAGATAGATAGATAGATAGATAATATTACTGGTCAATATATTTATATATTATATATAAAATATATAAATTACATATATCATTCAAAGATCGGCATGATAAAAGCAGAAACTCCTCAAAAATACTTTCTAAACCACTGAAAATTGTCGCACAAGAACTAGGCAACCACCCTGACATAATCGTAAAAAAAGCTGATAAGACCAACATTTTTGTCATCCTAAACAATTTGGATTACAACAAAAAACTTGACCACATACTCCATGGTCACATAAAGTTTAAAAAACTTAACAAGAACCCGACCGAACAACTAAAATCAAAGCTTAATAAACTTATTAATGCTAATAATGCTGAACAGAACTCTTTAAAACTCCCTAAAATTGTTGGTGATTATAGACCTGGCTACATATATGGCTCTATAAAAACACATAAACCTAACTATCCTCTCCGTCCTATCATGTCGCAAATTCCAACTCCTGTATATCATCTAACAAAATACATTAACCAGATCATTACTCCCTACCTTCCTAGTAAATATAGTGTTAAGTCAACATTAGAAGTAATCCAAATCCTAAAAAGTGAAAAACCCGACAATGAAATCATAGCTTCACTTGATGTTGAAAACTTATTTACCAATGTCCCTGTTAGTGAAACTATTGACATAATCATAAGAAATATATACAGTAACTTATCTTTACCCCCACTTAAAATTAATCCTAATATATTACGGAAACTACTATTAGCTTGTACTACTGAAGTCCCTTTCTTCGATCATAATAATAATATATATATATACGTGATGTTTTCTCCATTGGTTCAGTACTGGGTCCGATATTTAACAATTTCTACATGTCGAACCTCGAAAATAAGATATTTACAGATTTTAAAAAACATCCTAATATACGTTGATGATATTCTTATGTTAGTTACAGATGAAATACTTCAACTTCAAAAACGTTTCCAAAATAATTCTGTCCTTAAATTCGCATATGAACTCAATACTAATAATAAAATTCCCTTCCTTGACATTGATAAACACAAATAATAACAAATTTACTATTTCGCCATACAAAAAAACTACTATCATAAATTCATGTACACTTAACTACAAGAGCGAATGCCCATATTACTACAAAATAGCAATTATAAAGAATCTAATACATCGTGCAGAAACTAACTCATCCACAAAACATTTTTTTACAGTGAACTAAAACAAACACTTATTAATAATAGCTTTCCAAACTATATAGTTAATGAACAAATAAGATGCTTTCGTAGAAACCTCAATACTAAGCAAATAGTACATAATACTGCTTCTACTAATCTCAAATATATTAATCTCCTATATCGTAATCAAATGCATACTAATTATAAACAAGATGAAAATATACTAAAAAATTTAGTAAATACTAATATATCTACAACAGATCCTAGTAAAAAAATTAAGTTAATCATATACTACACTAATTCTAGTATATCCAACTTAATTCTTCGCAATGATTCTTCTCCCCCGGTTAGCAATTTGCAAAAAAAACAAAATAGTTTATAAATTCAAGTGCCCTTTGGGAGATTGTATCTCTAACGAATTAAATAATATTTATGTTGGTCACACCACAAACTCGCTTTCACGACGCTTGACACTACATTTGAATGAAAACTTTAACATTTTTAGGCATTTAAAACAACATGCCTGGCCGCACACACAATTCCGTAAAATCCTTGTCGAAAACACAATTATACTTCAACATGAAAACAATAAACAAACACTAAAATCCTTGAAGCATTATACATCAAACAGTTGAAACCTAACCTAAACAAAATCAACTATGGAATCTCTACAAATATCCTTAAATGTTTATAATTGGTAACAGAAGCCATTGGTTTATACGGATTCCCATATTTAATACTTCTTGAATTCACTCTCGCGTGGTCATGTGTGACGTCATGAGCTGCGGTGCGATTTTCGCTTCCAGCGTCTTATAAGCACGTGTTTATCGTTGCTTGGAAATCATCCATGTAAGCAATAACAGACTATCATCACTGTCTTATCCGTATATTGCATAATATATTGTACAGTAATTGACATCTTTGATAATGACTTATGTAAGCCGAAAGCTTAGATTGGATTAAAAAACATTGATCAATATTGTGATTTTCTTTCTTCGTTTAATGATAATGTTATTAAGCTTATCAGATGTTATGAAAAGAATTTACATAAAATAAATAGACAACACTTGTCTATATTATTTAATAAAACATGTATGAATATATATATATATATATATATATATACATATATATATATATATATAAATTCCCAAGAGGATAGAATCCAGGTAGAAATCAATGTCCAGGACAGAGTAAGAATATAATATAAACGGCTTTCTTTTTGAATTTGTAGTTCTGATGAATTGGATCATTATTACGATTCCAATGTAATAAATTATAACCATGGAATATTAGTGTTTGAACTTTTTACATTATATTATATTATATATATATATATATATATATATATATATATATATATATATATATATATATATATATATATCGCTTTCAGATTTGTGAAAACTTTCTGCGCCAATTCTATATTTTAAAAGTTAGCAATTTTGAAATATGTCTAGCTGTAACCAAAAGTTTCTTATTTGTTGATAAGATCCTTAATTTCTGCAAATATGATTTTCGGAATCACTTTCATTTTTATTTAGTCATCATATCCATGTAGAACTGACAATATTAAATAGATAAACATTAACTGCAGATCTTTGTTGAAAAAAACTTATGGATAAACTGAAACAATATTTACTTGTAGAATAACGTGTAAATTCGTCCAATGCTTACCTGTAGACTCAAACATAAATACGATTAACATTTTCCTATAGACGTAAACATATAGTCGACCGATCTTTACCTATAGGCTTTAGTATAAACGCAATCTATATACCTAGAGAGTCAAGCATAAATGCAACCGATGTTTACCTGTAAATTCAAATATAATCTGAACCAATTCTTTGCCTAAAACTCAAGTATAAGCCCTGCTAATTTTACCTGAAGTCTTGAACATAAACCGACGTGTATCTATAGACTCATGTATAAAACGAACTGATTTTTATATACAGCCTCAAGTATAAACCCATCCAATGTTTATCTATATTCAAGTATAAGCCTGGCCATTTTATCTACACACTTAAGTATAATACTTACCAATTTTTACCTACATATTCAAGTATAAACCTGGCCATTATATCTACACACTTAAGTATAAGCCTGACCAATTTTTACCTATAGATTTAAGTATAAACCCAGTCAGTGTCTACTTGCAGTCTCGAGCATAAACAACAATATTTACCCATAGACTCAAGTATAAACTCGACCAATTTTTATCTATAGAATCAAGTATAAATCCATCCAATGTGTATCTATAGATTCAAGTATAACAAAACTTTCGCCATTATTTAACCTAACACGAGTTGAGATATCATAAAATCCCCCAAGCAAAATAGAAAGTAGCTTCTTTAACAATATTTAAAATATTACATCTAAAGTAATTTTCTAGAACGTCTGCACACTTTTCTAGAAACAGATATCGAAATAACAAAACCCATTTTGACTCTGCTTTAGTGGGTTTCTTGCAAAAATAGCACAGCACTAACGAAGTATTAAAGTCGTATTTTTTTTTTTTTGAAGTGCGAATTATAGAGAAATAAATATATACAGAATCGAATCGGGTGCTAGACATTCTCATCCTATTTTATCGTATTGCTACAGTTGGTCTATTGATAGCCATTGTTTGTATTAATATTGACCGCCTTTGAATCAATTTATCAAATGCATTGGCGTAATCATCACTTCATACGGAACACCGCTTCATCCCATTTTTTTCTTTCAGTTTTGTCTCGGCCATTTTTTTTTAATCGTGTTCGTCTGACGAAGGTAATTATGACAGCAGAAAGACGCGCGTACGAGCTCACACATAGATTACGATACAAATATGTTTAGACATATAAATATAGAAGGGATAACGTATTTGCTTATCGTTACTAGTCACCATAGTTCACTGTTTCCTCCTGCGACAGACTGTGAAAGAACACGCCATTTATTATGGTCATGGATAAGCTTACTTATGTCTAGCATCCATTACTTACAGACCATAAAATTATGTTATTCCTCCATCTTTGTTTTGATTTCCTTCAAATTCTTTTTCTAGGTACCCTAACCTCAAGAGCCAATCCTGTAATTCCTTGAACTCGATCATTTAATAAAGTCGAAATACTATTTATATTTGGACTATTGTCGTTATCTTTGGTGTTGCTATCACAGCGTTTCAGCCGTTGTTCCCTTCGGACCTCTTCAGGTTTATATAAATCTGAATAACCTTCAGGTTGTTCTGAGGTGAAGGTTCGATTCGGAATTTCCTGTTACTTAGATGGATTAATACCTGTGAAAGGCCGGAGAGCAAAACGTTCGAAACGTTGTGATAACAACAATAAAGGTGAGGACAATAGTCCGAATATAAAGAGTGTAAACAAAAAAGTCGAAATAGTTCCAAGGATTTGTTACGTAAGGTGAATTAAAAATTGATTGATTTAACTTTTTCCGCCCGTGAACCCATCAAGAGGGGGAGACAAATCGGTTACATTTCTAATGGTTGTAATTTTCATTTCGTCTACCAGCTTGTGATTTGTGTTGTTAAGATTCTGACAGTTTTGGGAATATTCCAGTTTGATTTGAAAGTTTTTGAGACCTTGAAACAAAAGCTAAACCACGTAAAACGATTGCAAAAATATACATAAGCTCTAGTCTTTTTTCTTTTTTTTCGGATTTCAAGAGAGCTTTAGTTTTTTCAAAAGTACCCCAGGAGCTTATTTGGTGTTTAACTGCAACTTCTTGATCCTTATTACAAGATCAATTTAAACAAAAAAAAGTCGTTTGATCAATTTTTCTTCAGTTTATTTGAAATGTTAAGGTGTGGCGGTCCTTTGTATATATATCCTTTGCGACAGACTTCTGGAAATTTAATTTCCGCTTGGGAACACAGGCTAATGTATGCGACCTCCTCCTAAAATCTGAAATATGTTACGTATTTAAATATCCCACAAAGAGTTGACGGACGGATCAAGTTAAATCAATCAACGTTTAATTCAACGGTGTTTCAACGTGATGCGGCCGCAAACCGCAGAATGTTTCTTGAGAGATTGGTAACAAAAAGCAGAGAGTATAGACGAAGAGTGTAGCCTATAATGATACCTACATTGAAATCATGAGTTTTGAAAGACAGACAATTTACAATAGCCTTCGTAGAATATCCTGAGAGAATGAACTTGATAATTGCATAAACTCTTCCAGCCATGCCATAACTTGGCACTTTGTGCATCAAATCGGTTGAGATATCGTGTTTTAACTGAACCGCATATGTTTAAGTGGGTTTTCTTAACTTCTGTTTTTAGTTAGTCAGTTATGCACCATGACTGACAAGACAGATTTTTTCTTCCCCGCTGTAGGTTGCCATTTCTTTCTGCGGTAGACCAGTTGCCATCAAAGGCTACAGAACCCGGTCTGTCCTGCTATTTACCCATAGCTAGCGGTAGAAGAGGATTCATACCTTTCCCAAAGGTATTAGTACGTAAGTGAATATAATGGATTCGACTGGAATTCGAACTCGGCCCTCCGATTCCTCAATCCGAGCCGCTATAGAAGAGTAGTTTAAATAATAGCAATGTCTTTCTTTCTCGAAATCTGCCCAATGAATCGCAGTTTTCTCATCTGTAGTGATTCTGTCACACTTTACAGTGCAAAAATTCAAGGCTGATGTTACAACAGTATATAGGTCCACCGCCAAAGCTCTAGATAACCAGAACCTGGCACCTGATCACTCATCTCATCGAGCTCTAACAGCTCAGTGGGGGAAAAACAGGCTGGTCACATTCTATGGAGCCAATTTGAACGCTTGTCACGGATATAGCGGCAGATTACCGATAAAGTTGCAATGCAAAAATGTGTCACATATTTACTTAATCAACAAATGGTAGACAGCTGTAAAAGTCAAATGAATCAGCTTAGGTTTAATTCAAGAACTACTTTTTATATCAAGAGAAAGACAGTTCAGAAATACAAGGATCCCATTTAGGTCCTTACTTGTCAATGATATATCCCCTGCTTATAGCTTACTTGATTTTATTTGACTCCCAGTTGGCAAACTACGTTAACTAAACCGTCAAATAGGATTATAAGTTAGGTTAGAATGATTAGGACAAAAATAAATCTGTTACGATAGTCAAACAGACTGACAAGTAGGGGGAGAAAAAAAATTAAAAATTAACAAAAAAAAGAAAAATGAAAATGAGTTTTCGGTAGAGCGAAATTATACTCACACAAGTCAGCAAGTGTTTGTCCGCTTTCTTCCTCATGATAACCAGTGAATGTACGGCTTACCTTAAGTCCAAGCATAGGGTTTCACTACAGTCTTTTCAATTTTGAACGTTATAGTTTCACTTAATCTGCCACAAAGCCAGAAATGATGGCCACCTAGTGAACTTATTACTCATGATTTTAAAACCAATTTATTTGCCATTGCTCGGCAGGATAATCACCTTAGGTTTCTGGAATCTTTGGGTAGCACCTAGTTTGAGATTATATGCGAAAATCGATTTGACTTTCGGGTCTTAAAGTTTAGTCCAAAGAGTTATCGTCACAGACTAAGAATGAAAATGCACTGCACTTAAAAAAAATAAGAGAGGAAAAAATTGCCGAGAAGCAGTGATAGATTGGCAGGTGTTAAAAATTAAAATTGAGTAGCAGGCTCTTCCCTAAGCCCAAGGATATAAAGAAGGGGCTTTATTATTATTATTATTATTATTATTATTATTATTATTATTATTATTATTACTACCAGTTCACGCCAGTCTCCTGAAAAATATTATGAAGACAAAAGTAAACACTCATAATTACCAATTTAAATAAGGATTTTATTACACGGTATGTGAATAATAATAATAATAATAATAATAACAATAATAATAATAATAACAATAATAATAATAATAATAAAAATATCATAATTATAATTGAAATTATACACGTATGAATCAAATATAATTGTTCTCAATAATCTAATAATAATTGATAAATTAATAATTGATAAATTAATATATTATATAATATATATATAATATATAAACATTTATATATTATATTATATTAAGAAATGGACAAAGTCCGACAATTTATTTATTAAAGACATTTTTATGTTTAACGTTTTTTATAGATACAAGTATTTAAGTAAATGCTCTGTTTATAATAAATGTTATTTAATACTGTTTATTATAAACAGAGCATTTACTTAAATATTTGTCTCTGTAAAAAGAACGTTAAACATAAAAATATATTATATTATATATTATATGATATATGTATTATATATATAATATATAAACATTTATATATTATATTATATATTATATGATATACGTATTATATATATAATATATATATATTATAGTTATATATATTTTATATTATATATAGTATATTATGTAATATATAACGTAATAATGGTAATTATAACTTAATAACATTATAAAAAATAATGAGAAATGTAATAAAATATAACCAATATACATGGAATCCCCCGTCGTTTTCGGCGTACCTGATACAGCAATCTAGTTCTTAGAACCGCACCGCCATTACGAGCTACACATATAATTTGATTATAGTGTGGAAGGCTCGTGTAGAACTAACCACACTTATTGCAAGATACAATTACAGTGAAGCGATGCACATAGCACTTAATAAACTTTGTCTTTCTATTATTTCTCCTAGGCTCTGTTCCGCCATCCATTTACTCAAGCTCACTATGTCATGCGCTGTTTTCCTCTGTCCCTCTTGTTCTTAATCTGTTCCGTGAGGATCAGATTTTCCAAGACCTCCTTCCTCATTATATGCCACAAAAGCCTCAACTGTTTCTCCTTGATGTTAAATATTAGTCTCTATTATCTGATAGCCTTCAAAGACGACTGGAGGGAACATATACAAATCTATTTAGAAAAATCCAAAACAACAGTTGGAAATCCCATGCAATGCTTAACACAATTTACGGAGGACTGAGAGCAATCACTCTTAAGCTCCAACAAAAACGATTACAGTTTGCTGACGACTGCCATCGAGCGCACAGGGAAATCGTCTGATCCTTACTCCAATGGCATCCTTTTGGACACTTCCAGGAGGATGCCATAGAAGTATTGTCTCACGAAATTTGACTTTCCCAGACAGAATAGGTCAGGGTTCAGGGTTGTATATTGGGGATCTGGGGACATCAATACAGGACAGAACAGTATAGAAAGCGATTGCCAATAGAGTTCCGACCAACCAGAGTGAGGTCAAAGGATGATGATTAGTCTCCGTTCTATTTCCATTTTCTCCAAACCTTTGTCATTGCTGACATATTCGGTCTATGGTATCCTTAGCATCCTTCTTTAGAACAACGTTTCTGTTTCTTCAAGTCTTCTCTTTATCTTTAAGGAGATCGTCCAGTACTCATTGCCATACCGATGGACAGATCCAGATAAGGCAGCAATAATCCATTTTTGATTTGATCTCTTTCAGAAATAATCGGGTATTTCATGGAGCGATATAATAAGACAACCATTTTCCAACCTCTCTTAGCAATTGATCTTATATGAATGGCTGTCCTTTCATCTGTAGTGATTCTGTCACACTTTATTGTGTGAATACCAATACTCATGATACAATGCATATGGATGCATCTTCCAACGTCTAGATGACCAGAGCATTGCAACCCATCTTTCCTATGACCTAGTTATAACAGCTCAGTTGGGGTTGACTATCTATTCACATTTAATGGAGCTCATTTGAACATTTGCCACGGAGATAGCGACAGACACCGACAGGTTTGCAATATTGCGTCTGTGGTAAAGAGGTTCTACAGTGGAAAGCACATCAGTTTTTCCCTTTTCTTTAGCAACATATATATATATATATATATATATATATATATATATATATATATATGTTCTAATTGAGGTGTGGAGTAAACTTGAAACCCAATACAGGTTGAAAGCATGGAGAAAATACGGAGTCAGAACCGTAATGAAATGATACTAGTTTGATTTTGATCATTTTGGATGATAAAATCTCAATGCGGCGAGATTTTTGAATTATCGCCCTCTGACAATATTTACAGGCGGCGCGAGATTTAAAAGACTCGATCTCTTTCTCGGTGAAAAGACGTATTCATTTCGTTTCTGCAAAATGTGAGTAATCAACTACAGGCACTTAAGTTTGCTTTAAACTTTCACATTTCATTTCTTTTTTTCGTCTTTTCCTTTGTAAAATGTCCTGTCAATATATTTGTTTTTCCTTTGGACTTACACGAGTCAAATGTGCCAGGAGTTTTATAACTTCTCATCAAATGTGTTTACTCTTGCAACAGGTATTAAACGTAACCATCTAGTTATTTTCCCATTGGATTATTAGAGCTCGTTCAGTGAAGAGATCGGCTATAAAGCATCATAGTTTTGAGAGTTTATCCGTAAACAGTGGCATAATGTACATAGATGTTTACTATGGATCTAAAGTTGTTTCTTTATGATTTTTTGATTGATTTTCTACGGCTTATCAATACTTTACAGATTATTTAAAGAAAATACTTTTACGTTGTAAGAATTTTTATGGGCGATAGTAATGGTTTAGTGATACAAGTTTTACTAATTAACCCATAGCTGGGGTGAGAAGAGGTGGATATATACCTTTTTCCCCAGGGCATTTGTGCGTAGGTGAATATAACGAACGCAACGGGAATTGGAACTCGGCTCTCCGATTAACAATTCCGAGACATTATATTCATTTATAGTTGGCATATCCAAGCTTGCCGCATCTGATATTCCCATGCGGCCACCAATCTAGGTACTGACAGTATAACTTAACTTCAGTGATAGCCTGTGTTTCAACATGGAGCGGTCGTAAGCCTAGAATGTTTCTTGGTGGATTGTTAATGAAAAGCAGAAAGCGAGTAAGACTGAAGGAAAAGCCTTGGAGGATGCCTACACTGATATGATGGGCTTTGAATGTCTGGCTATTTACAATAGCCATATCTTGGAAGTTCGTGAAGCAAATCGATTTAGATATCGTCTTTTAACTGATCTGATTTAAGAAGTGTTATCTGAAGTTCCCATAATCTGAAATTAAAACAAAATAAATATTATATATATATATATATATATATATAAAGCAAGATAAAATTCCTCTATCAATAAAGCCTCACATCACCAAATAATCTATTGCAAGTAATCGATGGTGAGGTGATGGATAGCTTCTCGGTTAAAGGAGTCGGAGAACCGAGTTCGAATTCCAGTCGAGTTCATTACATTCACTTACTTGCTAATACCCTTGGGGAAAATATGAATCCATCTCTCCCCCACCAGCTATGGAAGAGGGGAAGAGATAGTTTCATATCTTCCCCAAGGTTATTGTAACGTATGGGTAAAACCCAACCGCATGAATTTAAACGTGCTACTAACTTGGCATCTCGGCCCCACCCTTTTACTGTCGCAACAGTTAAATGTAATCGCCTCTTCTACTTCAACAGCTTCAGCTCTTGCACTTCCCGACAGTGGAACTCCCTTCCTCTTACTTGCTTCCCTGATAGCTATAATCTTCAAATATTCAAATGTAATGTCAATCGACATCTTCCGATGCCTTGATCTTGATCCCCGTCCTTTTCTTTATCCTTTCCTCAAACACCCCCTCTTTACTCTTACTCTCACTCTTTTTAACCCCTTGCGTGCTAGTGGCACTCCCGACTTGCTTGGAGTAAAATGCTTAAAGAAATAGATAGCAGGCTGTCGTCTCGTGTAGGAGATGGCAAACTATGAATTCAAACCTGGAGAGGTTTATGTTCCGTCAGTGTATCTTGGTTAAGAAACACCATTGCTACTGCGGCTGAAGTACATGTGGTTCCACTACGACCATAATGATTCCTGGAACTCGTGAGCGATAAGAGGATTTATAATAAAAGTGAATATCTTAAACTGAAATTATTTATATGACAGCTTATCCTGAAGTTTTTAACTATATCGGCTTAGTTTATCAATTCCAATTTCATTGTGAAAACGTTGACTTCTACATTAAGATCTGGCATAGCGTATTCCAAAAATGCATTTTCAGAATGCTATTTGCATAATCAATATGAATGTATCTTTTATTCTAAGAATGTTTATCTTGGAAGAGAGTAAAAGAAACTGTGCAGCATCCAGTGACGATGAATAAGAATTTCTTTTGCTCTTTAAGAATTAAGATGATCAGAGCTCTGTTTCAATATCTGCGAATTGCTAAGACTTGGTTGAGATTGTAATGGGGTTTCCTGTTGCCTTCTCCACAGTTTGAAATCCAAAATTGTTCTCCTGTATTGATCTGCTTATTAAGTCGGAAAACCCTAAACAACAGCTAATGGAAGAGAAATAGACGTTCCTTTCTCAAGGGCATTTCTGCGAAATGAAAACTAGCACACCACGATTAACATTTTAAATACTCTCTATTTAATCAACAAAAAGAGTATTGAGGTGTATTCTCTAAGCTAGGTGGGTCCATTACACGGACCGCTATTTTTAGTATTCTATCTTGATCTCAGTCCGAAGTGAGTGAACGAGAGAGAGAGAGAGAGAGAGAGAGAGAGAGAGAGAGAGAGATAGCACTTGGGGATTCACAGCAAGCCTAATCGCAGTTTTTTTTACGCTTGACCAAAGGCTGAAAAGACATTGCCGACAGGGTTATCAACGCAGATGTTTTGCGAAAAGGTTTAATATCCTATAACTGCTATAACTTAAAAACCCATTTCATCTCGAGAATTACATTTTCTTCAGCTGAATTTCTTCAGTTCTGGGTCTATTGACATTAAAAAAAAACAGGAATATCAATTCAAGCACGTTTACCCATTCATTATATCTTTTGCAATAATTATAGTTAAATTTATTATGCGAAATTATTTTTTACAATGATGTTCACCCTGTACAAGGCCCGAAGGCGACTCGAGATAGAGGATTAAGAGACACAAGATAACGGGAGATAACGGTTAGCCCTGGACTTGAACAGGTTAAGATTGTAGTGATTAGGGAAATAGCCTGTTGGGAGTCGTTTCTACAAGGCGGTGGTTCGTGGGAAGAAGCTGCTCGAGTGAAACTTACATCTCACCAAAGGGATACGATAAAAATGGGAGTGGTTCGCTAAAATGTGTGTAGAATGGCGGATCTTTGTCGTGAAGTTTAGAACTGGTGGAACTAACAAGTATAGTTCGTCTGAACATTTTCCATGGAAATAGCAGCGAGATCCTTGTGGCCTTTCGTCTGTGGGAAATGTGTTGTAGGGTGGAAGATAAGTTGTCAACCACAAGAACGCGGATACGCTTTTGAACTCTATCGAGAATAGAATTGAAGACTTGGCAACTCCTGTTCATATATGGCAGCAATACTCAATTTTCGGCCTGATCTGGCTCTTGTACCGGTAGAGGATACCAGGAGGAGTACTTGCTGGTGTGGTACAGGGAACCGACCATATATATATATATATATATATATATATATATATATATTCACTTGAGGATGAAATGGAATTAATGTCTTTAATTTAATTACAAAATTAAATTCTAAGCTTTTAGCTTCCATTTTTGAAACATGGTTAGAACTGTAGCGAAAAAAACACATTTTAAATCAGTTATTTTATAATATTAATGCTCTGTAAATTTATATTGAACACTATTTTGTAAAAATAATAATATCTATAAGAACACCGGATTATATAGCTTACTGTTCTTTCTATATATATATATATATATATATATATATTAAAGACATTTTTATGTTTAACATTCTTTTTATAGATACAAGTATATATAGTAATACATAACAAAATCCAAAATTACCTTGTATGGGAGGGATAGATCTATTTCACCCGACGAAACTACATCAATCTTATTCAACCCCGATGTATAGACGATTCACTCAGTTGAATAAGACTGACGAAATTTCGTCGGTTGAAATAATCCATGCCACCCCTCATAGGAAGTCATTTTGGATTTTGTGTATTATTACCTATATGCTCTGTTATAATAAATACATTGAGCTCTTTTTATGGATCAGTTTTAATATTCTATATTACTAAGATCCACTTGGATTATATGCCAACGGATTTATAACCTGTACTACACACACACACACACACACACACACACACACATATATATATATATATATATATATATATATATATATATACATACATATATATATATATATAATCATATGTGAATAGGTCTTATACTTTATGCGTTGATCAGAAACCACTGTGCACTGTTTCAGAATACGGGGTGTTGCAGCAAAATCAGACACTTGACAAAAAAAAAAGCGGTTTCATTGAAAAATAATGTAGTATGTAAATCTAATTGTTGCTAAATAAACTGTCGGGTATCTGCATATACAACTTTTGTTTTTATTGCCTAGTTCGTTTTCTTTTTGTCAAGTGTCGGATTTTGATGCAACACACTATATATACCTAGGTATCTACTTTATACTTCATATTTAAACGACTCGGTTGTTGTAAAAAACTTTTCGATAAAGGTATTTATAAGGATATTGATAATGTGAATGATTAAAATAAAAATCAATACTATTACTAGTCGTCCATCCATTTGATAATATTCTTGGGTCAAGGACTATTAATTTTTTTTTTTTCATTCAAAATAATATTGCTCCACTGAGATATACTAGTAAGTTATATATCTTAAATTGTGACGTGTCCTTCATCTGAAAGCATTTATGTTGAAGGATGTTGCGGTTTCTGTGAATATGGATTTAAATTGTTCATCTTCATCATAATCTCGCTTTTCCACTACAATCAGGTTTATTATTATTATTATTATTATTATTATTATTATTAATAATAATAATAATAATTCATTGAAAAAGAAAAACTGAATTGCTACGGCCAGGCGCTTATAGCGAAATATAAGCATTGATGATGTAGAATAGATCAACCGTAAATAGATAGTTGATCAAGTTGGACAGCCATATTCTGATCATATTTTTATAAATGAATGTGCGCATGCGCATGAGAGTTCATCGGTATAAGAATGATGGCTGTTTTTTTTTTTTTTATTAAGCTTTTTCCTATTAGAGAATGAACGCTCAAGGACACAGAAAAAAATTTGAATGCCACATGTCTACGCTGAATCTTTTCAAATATGAAATAGATCAATCCGGTAAACGTTTCTCATTCAGTCGCTGATTCTATGTAAACAGTATTGATAATGTGCAACATCTACTCTTTTTGTCTGTTTTCTTTCAAAGGGTATTTATTAGTGGTAAAGTCTCCAATAAAAAAATGCAAGTTTTAGACAAAATATAATAATGAAATTGGTATCAAAATGAATTAAATTTATTTCTCTTCAAAATTACGAGTTTTCATTGATGAGTAAGGTCTTCAATCCTATAAAACAAGTTTTACACCAAATATAATAATGAAACTGGTATTAAAATTATGGAAATTTTTTTCTCTTCAAAATTACGAGGGTTAATTGGTAGGTAAGGTCTCCAATCCTTTAAAAAAGGTTTTAGACAAGATAGAATAATGAAACTGGTTTCAAAATGATGGAAATTTACTTCTCTTTACACAGCGAACTGACACGGAAACAAGAATTTACATACTATCAAATATATATCCAAAGATTTTTACATCAAAACAAAATAGTGTATATTGGACGCCATGTGATAGGAGATATTACTTGTCAATTAAACCTCATACAAAGATAAAAAAGAGAAATCTAGAAGAATATGGATGTATGTTAAACCTGGTGAGTGCATTGTGTAGATGAAAACATTGCAGGCTATACGATAGAAGATATTACTTGACAACGAGCCTTAAAACAGAAAGGTGTGATAGCTGGTAAAATATGAATTTATGTTAATCCTGGACAGGCCTCCTTTAATTATAAGACTATGGTCTGACCACTGTAGATGTTGCAATTGTGGGGCAAGTGTAAAGAAAGTTTTTACTGGGTGGAACTTCAAGCCACTCGTTCAACGAGTGTTTAATTCGGAGTTGTCCTTCCAGATTGGTTGTGTTGAGGAGAGATTTCACAGTGGAGGCTTGTATTGGTACTAAGTCGGTCCTAAAATACGTTCGACGTACAAAACGTAAGGAACTTGATATAATAGGTATAACGCAGAGTAATCTAGTTGTGGTCGCTGATACTTTAGTATTCGACTAACTGTCGTCCGACATCGACTTACTCACCGACTGCCTCGTTACTCTTACTACTCCTACTTATTATAGGTGGGAAAGTCTATTAACTATAGAATAGGTGTATTCCACCGTAGCACCCCCTCCTAAAACTTTACTCCATAGGAGTAAAACAGTTTTCTTTATTTTTTATTTTTTACAGAAAATATGAAGAAAAAATTAATGAAGAGAAACGAAGTATATCCTATTGCCAATCCGCTTTTCTATTTTTTTGGTATATAGTAATCTAGTTGTGATCGCTGATATTTTAGTATTCGACTAACTGTCGTCCGACATCGACTGGCTCAGCGACTGCCTCGTTACTCTTACTATTCCTTCTTATTATAGGTGGAAGAGTCTATTAACTATAGACTCTAGTTCCACCATAACAGGTTGTCAGGCGAAACTGCTGGAGATCTCAGTTTCCGTTGCTATTGATCCCTAATTTTGACTTTAGAGATTAGAGTAAGGGTTAAAGATGGATTCGCATATTTTCAAGGGTATTTTTGACATTAGAGGTTTCACTTGTCAGTCAAACCTTCGAAAATTCTCTGTCATGGATCAGCATGAAAAGAAAACATTATAATTTAATTTTATTTTTAAATATTATTAAATTATTCATTCACTGGGAAAATTGTGTATTTCTTAAGACCAGCTAAAATTATTAAAATTACGGTGTCACATAAAAGTCGTAATTTCCGACTTGAACTTCTACTCTCTGACGCAAAACCAATGGAAGAAGAAAAGAAAAAAATATACGAGAAGGAAATACTTTTATAGTCGAATAAGTACGATGCGATGTATCTCTCTCTCTCTCTCTCTCTCTCTCTCTATCTCTCTCTCTCTCTTGAGCACTGTTGAGTGATAAGCTAATTCTATAAACAACAGCCAGCTGCGTTAATGCAAAGCTCTTCAGTAAAATGAATTGGAGCACTCCGGCTGATTGGCATTTGTTTACATTCGTAAAAACAATACACTAGATTTAGCTGTTTCTCTCTGTCGAATGAAGATAGCTCAGTGGTAGAAACTCTGACTGATCGGTTGGGTTTCGATCCGGGCTTGAAGTATTCTGATGTCTAGTAAACAAATGACGTCACTTGGATACGCATTGAACAGATATGAATGTATGAGAGAAAATCATGAAGAATTGTGTTTAAAAAAAGTAAAATCGATCTTGCTGACCGAACGCTCCTCTGTGGCCCAATCGGTTAAGGCACATCAGGCTATATGACGGTTTCGTATAGGATACAGGTTTGATTCCTGTCGGAGGACGCATATTTTCTGTGAAAATACATTCAGGTCGGTAAATATTGTTAATACTGTTTATTATAAACAGTGCATTTACTTAAATATTTGTATCTATGAAAAGAACGTATAAATATAAAAAATGTCTTAAAAATAATTGTCGGACTTTGTCCATTTCATATATATATATATATATATATATATATATATATATATATATATACATCAACAGACTTTTTTGTCAATCTAATAGTAACGCTTAAAATCATGAAGTCGAAAACCAAAGAAGAGAGCTCATTTGAAAAAGTGCCATGAAAAAATATATAGAAAAGACAGGGAAGCCACGTCACGACGGTGGGAAAGTGATCAATGTTATTATGCCAAGACCGATAATATGACAGACCCTTCATTAGATTTTGTCGAGATGTATAGCAGGCGCACCCGACTACATATAACCTCAATATTCAATGCACAGACGAATGGTAAATTTATAGATGCTCAAAATGAATTCTGATGAGATAAAAACTGTCTGACACAACACAGTGAGGCCAACTTAACAGGTGACCTAGCAGGTGATTCACTCCATTTCAAGCCAGAAGTAAACATGAAACGTGGTCGGCGTAATCAGTTACTCTTCTGTAGGTTCGCATCAGTCATGTTGGAGGTGAAAAATGGTTTTCTATGGTGATTAAACGAGAGCAGTTTTGTTTTGCAGGCGATAGAATTTACAAGACATTTCTTGCCCCAGTTAACAACTGATTAGAGGTCATCTTCGATAGCATCTGCCAGTTTTAATTGTTATTAAGACAGTGATAAATAGTCGTGTCATAATCATAAGTAAGTGGGAACAGATGACATCGGGAGCATCGTTGTTGAAGATGAAAAACGTAGCTCCAAGAATAAAGCCCTGGGGGAGACCTGCATTAATGGGAAATGATGTAGAAGCATTGCCGTTCAGCGCAATCTTCATTAAAAAGTTTAAGAATGATTTAAGCCAAATATTAAGCCAAAGACACCATAGTGTTTGAACTTGTGAAGAATGTGATCATTACAAGTAATGTCGAACCCTTTCTCCCGAGCGTCGCCGTTCTTATATAAAGCCTGATAGACAAATTTTATAGTAGCCGGTAACACATCGGCGATTGACGTAAAGAAACGGAAGCCAAATTGTTTATCAGAAAGAAGGATGTGTGAAGGGAAATGCTTAAGCAATTCGGAGTTGATTAGTTTGCTTTTCAACAGTTCTCACCTTTTCAAATGCTATTTACCCTTTCGTGCTCAATCAATATTCTACCGTTAACCGACTAATTCAATTTTTATACTTAGCTCCAAAGTGAATTAATTTTATCCCTTTGAACTAGCTAAATACAACCGCCACTTCTACTCAAACAGATTTTTTCTCGCACTTCTTCTCTGATAACTACAATCTAAGAATTGTGAAGCTCGAGATGTTACTTTAGACATCTCGATAGCATTTGACAGGATTTGGTATACCGGTTTCTTCACAAATTTTATATATATATATATATATATATATATATATATATGTATTGTTGTGGCCTTGTTAGGGCCAGAAATAAAGACACAAGAGAGAAATTGAGTTATTAACAGAAACAGTAATACAAACATATACAAACGAGAGTGTTACAGCAAGAATGTTTGGTCGGATTGTCAGAGGTGACTGCTGGAAACTTCACCCCGCAAAAGGCAGTACCTGCTCCTATTTATAGCTCGGAGAGTCGATTCGTGCTTGGGTAAATTACCATATCACACACACACACACACGCACACACACACACATATATATATATATATATATATATATATATATATATTTATATATATATATATTTGTGCTGTTATATATATATATATATATATATATATATATATATATATATATATCTAAGAACGATCTTAGAATGTTCTTAGACTGATCGTTAGTATAAAACAAAGTGGATAGGACCGAGGAGAGAGCTCTGGGTGATGCCTTCGTTTTCAGAAGTCTGGACATTGACAACGGCCTTCAAGGACCTGATAGAAAGAACTTGATAATTTCGATGATTCTTCCAGTAATTCCGTAGCTAGAAAAGTTGTATTGCATCAACACCTTGTCAAATACCTTCGTGATATCTAAGGTGAGCGCTCTCGTTTTAAATTTATTATCGATTGCCTTTCAGTGTGTATCGAGATTTAGGATGTTAAAAGTGCTTTTCATGCAAGAGGCTGTTTTTGGTTAGGGTAGTTCTGGACGAATTTTTGAACTGATTTAGTCTTTCTTATCAAATTGCGAAATGAAAGTTATCCTCAGCGGCTACTCTTCCAGATCATTTTGTACTAATACAGCTGTCTCCCATGACTCTGTCTTTGGACCTACTTAATTTTCATCAGTGACCTTCTTGATGGCATCAGTTCTCAACTATGCTGATGATACAAGTATTTACACCTGCCTCAATAGTAACTCTGATCAGTTTCATAAGTTGAAAATGGCAGCTAATCAAAAAAAAAAAAAACAAAAAAAAAAAAAACAGGTGTAAGGAATAACTTGTTAATTTTGATTCCCCTAAAACGAAACTTCTCTCTCTTGATCATATGAGAGAACATTTTCTGCTTCCCACTCACGGTTGACATGAAGTGGAAAAAATTGATTGAATCTATTGTTAGGTCTGCTGCTAAATAAGTTAGTTTAATTTTTCGTGTTAGACAATTTTTTCTCTCCGGAATCTATCTTACATATTTATAAGACTTGTAGTAAAAACAGAAACAGTGAATAAACTTATACCAAAGCTTTATTGCACTTTACTCTGACCACTCGTATACTGACAGATATTAGAGTGTGCTTTTTATATCTCTTAGATCTTAATGGAAGATGATGATTTATGAGTACATTCTCCCCTACGTATTTTATTCATAAGGGAGAAAATCTCTCAGGTGTCCAGGCTCTTTACAGATTCTCTGTGAACGCCTGGGTAGTTCTTGTATTGGAGTATTTGATCTGGAAGATCTCTCATTTTAAGCTCGTCCGTTAGTCCAGGAATGGAAGTATCCCGTCCTTCTTAATGGGCGAGGCTTCTCTGAGTCTGAAAGTGGATCTTCCGGATATGTTTCTGGATGTACCAGCTTCTGGGGCATTGATCGCTCATGAGGATCGCCTGGGTCTCGGATGTTAATCCCTCTGAAATGTCTGATGATGGCGCAACGGAAGCTGTGTCGTCATCCTGGGGTAATGTGTCGGAAGTGATTCCGGCACGATGATCTCCCGATTGGTTTTCAGTGTCGAAGAGATCAGATCTCCTCACTGGGGTGGTTCTAGGATCTGGTACACCTCCAACAGGAGCCAGATCTCTAGGAGAGACGGTAGTTTGCCTTCCACCCGGATGTATCATGAATGCGTATCGTGGGTTTGCTTCTATTAGTCCCACCTCGTCTAACAGGAGGGGGGTCATGTTTGATATAGCCAATGTGGCGTCTCAGTAGAACCGTACCTGGTTGAGAGAGCCAAGTGGGAAGCGAATTCCGAGCAGATATTCGTCGTTGGAAGGGTAGATATCTTTCATGTGGGCCTGGCAATGGTGGCTATACATAATAGCGATCTGATGGCATACAGGACTACTGGAAAGAGATTTTCCCATTTATTTATTAAGCATTTCTGTGTTGAAGTAGCCAATTGAATTGTTTTCCAAATTAAGTCATTATATCTCTCGCATTGACCGTTACCCTGGGTGTTGTACGCGGTTGTCCGACTTGACGCCACTCTGCGTTCTTGTAAGAATTGTCGAAGCTGCTCGGACATGCAGGAAACTCCTCGGTCTGAATGTATGTATGCCGGTACTCCAAAGACGGCAAATAGGGAACAAAGGCATTGTATAATTGTCGTTGCAGTCATATATATGGACAGGGAAAAGCAAAAGGAAACGGTGAATATTCGTCTACAATAGTTAGCATTTACTGGTTCAGTGTTTTGGCTGTTAACGAGCTTTTAGGGTCCAGATTGAGTCTTTTAAATGGCTACGTTGGTTTTATTCGGAACCCAGGCGTAGGTCTGTAAAATTTAGGTTTTATCTCAGCACACGTTCGGTAGGAATTTGTAACTTGAAATAAAGTAAATTGAATAAGGCAAATATCTACTCCTTACCATGTGAACCACCCGTCTTATGCCCGGGTGGCACAGTTCCTCGTGTAGTATCTGGAGTTCTTTTGTACTTGGAGTTATACTGCATATTCTTGACAGAGCGTCTGCTGTTAGAGTCTCCTTGCCGGGCCGATAAGTAATATCGAACGAGATACAAGATAGTTCAATTTTCCACATTACTATTTTTTCATTTTTTTTATTTTATTGGTAGCCTTTGAATTGAACATGAACGAAACATTTTTGGTCTGTAACTAATCTAAAGTGACATCCGATTAAATAGTCTCACCATTTTCTTAACGCCTTAACTATGGCGTAGGCTTCTTTTCAATCGCCGTATACCGTCGTTCAGATTGAGAGAAAGAGAGCCCTTGAAAAGAAGGCTACAGGACGATCAGCTTGACTTAATGAAGAGGCAGTTGCGCAGTCTGATGCATCAGTTTCAACTAACAGTCGGATAGATGGATCTATAGTTGTGATTACGGATTTTGCAATGTCTTGCTTGAGTTTTTCGAATGCTTCTATTGCTGGGCAAGATAAGGGAAAAGATCTTACTTGTATTAAAGGACGTATCTTCTCTGAGAAAAAGGCGATCCATTGTGAATAGTGGGCGAACATGCCCATAGTTCGTCGCAGCGCCCGTATGTTATCTGGGATTGGCAATCTGAGCAAAGTTTTTAATTGCTCTGGATCCGGGACCGTTCACCCGTTGCTTATTGTATAGCCCAAAAGATTGATTTTATATTGCCCAAATGAGCATTTGTCATAATCTAGTGTAAGGTTATATTTGCTTACGGCGTCGAAGTTTTTCGTCGTGGTCCTTCTGATTGTGGTTACATATAGTTACATTATCTATATAAGCAAAAGTACTTTCCAGGTTTTCATCGATTATAATTTTGTCGATTATTCTTTGGAAACTGGCTACTCCATTAGTTACCCCAAAAGTTATCCTCCGGAGCTAGTACAGCTGGCCAACTACTTGAAATGCAGTGTAGCCGTCTGTCTTTTGACGTAACGGCCACCTGATGATAAACACTTTTCAAATCTGGCCGCATATAAAGTTCCATTGTAAGTGTAATAAATTGTAGTAAAAACTGAACTAGTGAATAAACTTATATCAAAGTTTTATTGCACTTTACTCTGACTACTCGTTTACTGACGGGTGTAAATGGTGCTTTTATTATATACCTCTTTGATATCAAGGGGAGGTAACTGATGATTTATCAGTACAAGGCTAGCATTCATCCGCCTTTAGAATCTTACTGCTAGATATGGTCCGGTGCTCCTGTTGTATATTTAGAAATTACTGATAAGATCCAAGAAGAATCTGCAATATTATTAGTTTTGACTTGTACTCTCGGCTTCAGTCACTTTCGCAATGCTGCAATGTAGTTTACCTGTGCCTTTTCTATAAATACTTTCATGATAAATGTTCGGATGAACTTTGCCCTATGTTGTGGATCCTGTGAATGGAATCCTGCACAAATAAATAAACAACGCCAGTAATTGAGAGAGAAAAATAAGTGTATTAAACGTAAGAATACAGACTTGAAGTGAAGATTAGTAGTCCAGGAATGCGGGTTAGTAAAAAGTATATGTAGAAGTCTCTGTAAGTAAAGCCGTAATCATCTCTCTCTCTCTCTCTCTCTGGACTCTTGGATAACTCTCTGAGAACACCCTGTGTCTGTCTCCGTATCTCTCAACCTGTCTCAACGTATCTCAACTTATCTCAATATTTAATATCCCACCCACGAGGAATATATGTGGCACGCGGCCGAGTTTACTGTGGGTTTCTCCGAGCCCGGCCAAAAATATACCCTTTGAACCCGCCTAGACGGGTTCAGGGCCTGTCTACCTCCCCGGACGAAACCTTGCCCTTCGGCAAAGCTTCGTCCGGGTTCCTCTCTGGCAAAGCAGAGAAGTTCGACAGACGTTGAGACTGTATCTTGACGAAACTCAACAGCAGTTATTCTCTCTGTCAGTATAAGTATACTTTGGACGAGTCCATCTTATGTAAAAAGGGGAGAGCCCCACAACTGTACCTAGACTTTAGGAATTTAAATGCCGTACCAGAGTAGCAACAAAGTCTCATCGGTCTACAGTTGAATAGGCTATATATAACCGTAAGTTTCTTTTCTTGCATTCCCGCTTGTGAAACACTTTTCCGGCTCCAGTCTTCCCAGCAAACTTTAATATTAAAAAAATATCATTGCAATGTCAATTGTTATCTTCTGTTTACTTGGTTACTCTTCTATATTTCTTCTTCTTTCACCCAAGTAATCCCTTGTATTTTACTGGCTGTACTGCCTTGCATGGATTGAAATGACGTTTAAAAATCCATCGTCAATCGCCATCTTCTCTCTTCTTGAATCCTGTTCCTTTATTGTCCTTTCAATTTTGAAAAAAAAATATTACCAGCTATACATTTTTTTAAAAATATTACCAGCAATACATTTTTTTAAAAATATTACCAGCTATATATTTTTTTAAAATATTACCAGCAATACATTTTTTTAAAATATTACCAGCAATACATATTTTTTAAATATTACCAGCAATACATTTTTTAAAAATATTACCAGCTATACATTTTTTTAAAAATATTAGCAGCAATACATTTTTTTTAAAATATTACCAGCAATACATTTTTTTTAATATTACCAGCTATACATTTTTGAAAAGCAAATATTACCAGAAAAGGAAAATTATTACCAGATAGATTTTTTGAAGGAAAAAAATATTACCAGAAATAGATTTTTGGAAAAAAATATTGCCAGCAACGTAAATTTTGTCGGCATTAAATTACCCATTAAGGTTGATATGCGGTAAAACGACACAAAACAAAACAAAAAACAAATAAAAAACCGCATGAATTCACTTCTTCTCTCCACAGCTATGGGTTAATTAGTTAGACTTGTATCACTAAATCATTATTAACTAAAAAAATAAAGTCGTACTATCTAAAATATGTTTTGGCTTTAAATAACCTACAAAATATTTATAAACTGTAGAAAACGAATAAAAGAAAACCTGCTGGAGAGTTTTGCATCAGCCACATAAATTGCTAACTAAAATAGAAAGCTATTTTTTTTTTATATCTCAAATTAGCCAATTAGAGAGGTTATCTATCTTCTGTACCTCGGAAGCATTCTATTCTTGTCGTCCAGTGCTAGGATAAATGTAGTTTGGTTACAAGCTATCAATTAATTAATTTAACAATCTATCTTTTGATAGTTTAGCGACCTTTAGCTATGAAAAGTTTACGGTTAATGGTAAGAAATGTCTTTCCATCGGGTGTTTGGTAGCAATTTTTACTTCTGATCGGTCCATTAACAGAACGATTCATTATAAAAGTGATTTTTATATATTTTGGTAATGTAAGAAGCACTTGCTATCCCCTGAAGACAGTAATTTCAAAGTAGGTGTCGATAAGTGTATGTCTTTATTTATTTATATATTCTAAATAAGAGCATGTCTGTCTACAGGAATACAGTTATGGTTTGTGTGCGTTACTGAGAGTGGAGGAAACTGAAAAAACTTCACTGAGGAAAAAGTACAGTAAAAACACGTTTCAAGGTGACAGAAGATGACGATTGACGTTGTATTTAAATTTTTGAAGATCGTAGTTGACAGGAAAATAAGCCGGAAGAGTGTAGAAAGCCCTATAACTGACGATTATATGTAGCGATTTCGACATTAAAATGATGAGACCTCTTTGCCAATCTAGTACTGCGCTTAAATTCTTGAAGTCGAAGTAGCGAACAGGAAAGCAATATTTATTCTGTTAAATACACAGAAATGTGGCACAAGGCCGTAGGGGGGATTGGGGAAAGGACGGTCTTCTTCTGTCTTAACTATAACTTAGCTAGCCGCAAACACTGACCCAATCGTACGAACAATATTCCTTACACCAAAACAACACCTTCATACGTACCTTTCTTACTACAATCACCATAATACCTCTTTGTCTCTATGAAAATACTAAGTAGCTCCCATATTTACAATTCAATGTCTGTGAGGGGGGAGTAAAACAACAATTCTAAAAACTAGCCCCAATGAGTCTCTGAATATCTGCGCTCGTTTCTTTGTATCACACTAAGCTAATCTTTAGTCAATAACTAAATATATAGATAGTTATTTAAGTTATCAAGACAGTGCAAGCTGCTAAGCTGTCATCAGATCTCAAATTGGCAGCTGATCGAAAGAAAAAAAAATGACCTACAATCTGTTGTTAACTTGGGCAATAAATAACTTGTTAATTTTAACGGCCGCAAAACTAAACCGTTTTTTTTTTCATCATTTCACCCCACGCAAGGCAATAAAGTCACTAAGATGCAAGGGGGGGTACTGAGTGTGAGAGAATATGAAAAAAATATACTATTAAGGAGAGAAAACAATAACAGAACCAGAATTAAGAAAGCATAAGATAAATATTGACTTAAAGAATTTGACAGGCACAGGATGTCTTGAAGTGGAGGAGAGCTGCTAGTGGAACCGGCTCCAAAGATTATGCTTCCCCGATTATTACAATCCTATATCTAGGGTTAATATTCCCCACATATCTCCATAAAATGTTCCCCTTACTCTGTAACTTTCTATCTAGAGTGACTCTTGGGCCCTGTAGAGGGTGTACATTATTGTAAAAAAAGGGCGGGGGCGAACAGATAGCAACCTACCTAACGATCTTGTGTAAAAGCAGCGGTCTAATATCATTTAGTTATAAAGAATAGAAAATTGTACCCACGGCGTAAATATAATAGCGTTGTATAGACTTGTATATGGCAATCTTGATTTTACTGGGGAGATTTCAGTTCAGGGAGATACGTTTCGAATATCCAGTGTCTTCCAATGTATTAATAATAGCCTGAGGGGAGCGTTTAGTTGCCACTGCACCACGAGTTGTGGCGCTTTCTATTCTGTGTATTCATTGTTCCCTCGGCCGCTGAAAAATCCACGTCTTTACAGGACACGATACATGGTATATTTTTTGTAATGAGCTATCAAATACACCTCGAGGCAGCTAGTTCTTTTTCTTCTAATTGACGCGTCCTTTCAAGAGATGGTCGACCATGGCTCTTCAAAATTTCCTATTCCTTGTGAAACTTAACAGCTTTTTCTCCATTTGCTAAAGCTTCCGCCTCCTACTTGTTCCGCTATCTATTCACACAAGCTCTTCCTGTACGTGGCTCGCTGCCTTATCCTATCTCTCTTGCTCTGAATATGCTTTGTGAGGTTTAAGTTATCCAAACTCTCCTAATCTGTCCAAAGAATTTCAGCTGTGTCTTCCTAATTCTGAGCGTTCATTTTGTTGCCATTTTTAAAAGATTACCTCGTTACTTCCTCGTACCGTCCATGGAATTCTCAACAATCTTCGATAGGACCACATTTCTGTTTTCTCTTCATCCGTGGGGAGATTACCCAGCATTCTCTGCGACAGAAAAATGATTTACATCACATAACAATCTGACAGTTCCTACACAGTCTATGTCCCCCGCCAAAATAGCTTGTACGAGTGCAAAATAAATAAATAAATAAATAAGATTATTCACAGAAGCTTTTCAGTCGTTTTCAATAAAACCTGTAGAGAAGAGGGATTGCTGCTCAAACACAAACACACACACACACACACACACACATATATATATATATATATATATATAGAGAGAGAGAGAGAGAGAGAAAGAGAGAAAGAGAAAGAGGGATTGCTACCTAAATACACACCCACAAACTTATATATGTGTGTATGTCTTTTTTTTTGCATTCGTACAAGTGTATAGCCAAGTGCATACACGCAAACATATACATATATATATATATAGAGAGAGAGAGAGAGAGAGAGAGAGGAGGTGTGAAAACGACCGACAAGGCACTGCGAATAAACTTAAAAAGATTTTTGCACACACACACACACACACACACACACACACACACACACACACACACACACACACACACACACACACACACACACATATATATATATATATATATATATATATATATAAAACAGACCACTTTAAGGTTCCATTTTACTTAAATTATTTGCTCTGGATTTACACTGAGCTCTCTGGATTATATCCTCCTTAGGTTTACCTATACGGATTACCTAGTTTTTCTTAAACTAAATATATATATATATATATATATATATATATATATATATATATATAGATGTGTGTGTGTGGGTGTGACGCGCATGCGTGTGCGTGTGCATGTATGTCTTTGTTTACCCGGGTAGATTTTTCTAGTTCTACGTGCCATGCCTCTTCCGCGCGTCTCAGTATCAGTTATCTCCCTTCAACTCAACTCTCCAAGTTATTGTCCAACTCTGCAGTAGCCAGGTATTGAACAACTCTTTGAGTCAAGTCACTGGATTCAACCAGAGGGTTCCGTTCGAAATTCCAATCACCAGATAAAAGTCGCAGCGCATAACGAGCAAAACGTCGAGAATATGGCAACGAAGATGAGAACAACAGTCCGGACAATGTAAATAGCGTAAATAATTACAATACGTCATCTCAAAAAATATAGACAGATAATATAAACAAGTTCTATCAATTTTTTAATTCATCATCATTCAAATTACTAATTAGTTATCTTATGCTATCGGTAAATTTCTCAAAGATCATGTTTCTTTTTATTTTATATATTATTTTACTGACTACTTTGAAATGTTGCTGCATTCGTTTATAAAATATATATATATATATATATATATATATATATATATATATATATATATATATATGAAGAAATATAGTCTTAAGGTGTGCTATATTTATAAGATAAAGTGCTCAATATCAGAGATAGAGCATGTGTAAATATAAAAGTGAACATTGAAGTCAACACTTAGAGGCGACAGTCTGTTTCATCCTAAACGCAATCGTCAGGCCATATATATATATATATATATATATATATATATATATATATATATATATTGATGCATGTTTCATTAAATAATATAAACAAGTTGTGTCTATTTTAAATTGCTTTCATATTGTCTGATAAGCTTAATAACATGATCATTGAAAGACGAAAGGAAATCACCATATTGATACATGTCTAAATCCTATCTAAGCTCTCGGCTTACAAAAGCCATTATCAAAGATGACAATTAAATTTTAATATATCAAACAATACACGGACGAAACAATAATGATAGTCTGTTTTTGTTGCATGAAAAATTTCAAAGCAACGATAAACTCGTGTATACGAGACGCGGAAGCGAAAATAGTATTTCAGGTCGTGACGTCACACATGACCACGCGAGAGTGAAAACGAAAAGTATTAAGTATTATACTAGCGGCTTCCATAGCAAAGCCTCTTAATATCACACACGCACACATTATATATAATGTTGGAGGCCAAATTATTGATCAATTCATTTTCTACGGCTTATCAACCCTTTACAGAAAACATTTTTAGATTGTAAGCATTTTGGGGTGAGATAATAATGATTTAGTGATATAAATTTTATTAATTAACCCATAGCTAGAGGGAGATAATTTGGATTCATACTTTTCCTAAAGGAATTTGGGCGTAAGTGAATATAATGAACCCAACTGGAATTGAAACTCAGCTTTCCGATTAACAATTCCAAGATATTATCCAAATGGCTAATTGCCTATCCAATCCAGCAAGGTACTGATTAGGCTCGACATTGCTTAAGTTCAGTGGTCGTACGAGTATTTCAGTGAGATGTGGTCGTAAGCCGGAGGCCATATTAAGAATGCAGTTTTTTGTTTTTGTTTTTTTTTAAGCATTACTCCCCGAGCAAGGCGTGAAGCCACTAGGATGCAGGGGGTTGCAGAAGATTTGGAGCGAGAGCAGATAGGAGTGATAGAAGAAAGGATGAGGAGAAGGATAGTGGATAGATCAAGGTAACTGGAGATGTCGATTGACATTACATTTGAATAGTTGGAGATTATAGCTCTCAGGAAACAGCAATTGGGAAGGGTGTTCCACAGGCGAGAGGTGCGAGTATGAAGCTATTGGAGTAGAAGAGACGGCTACATTTAAAAGTTTCTACAGTGTAAGGGTGGGGCAGGGGATGCCAGCCTCGTAGGGCGCTTAATTCATGGAGTCTGGGAATCAGTGAAAGCAGCTCATCAGAGCAATTACCATGAAAGTATTTGTAGAAAAGACAGAGAGAGGCGACGGCGCGTCTGTGAGAGAGTGACTGTAGACGAGATGCCAGATCAGGGCCAATTATATTACATATCCGTATCTGGATCTTGTCAAGAACTCCGAGGTAAACAGAAGGTGCCCCAGACTATATATGGCAGCAATACTCCATGCAAGGGCGAATGGTTGATTTGTATATTTGAAGTATCGATTCCGGGGAGAAAAACTTCCCGGCGCGGCACAGAGAGCCAACTTTCCTCGCGCTGGACGAAGCAATTGACTCAGTGTATTTGTTCCATCTCAGGTCAGCAGTCAACGTGAGACCGAGAAGACACAGGGAGTTGCTCTCAAGAAGTTGACTATCAGACATTCTAATGGAGGGCAGGGAAGGATCTCTATGGTGATTAATAGAGAGTAGTTTAGTTTTTAAGGCGTTAAATTTGACCAGCTAATTTTTGTTCCAATTAACAGCCGATCGGAGGTCTATTTCAAGACGGAAGGCCAGGTTAGTTTTGTCAGCGACACTAGATTTGTTTTTGAGGCAGGAGTAAATTGTTTACAATAGGGAACCTGAAAAAAAAACCTTCATGATGTAAAGAATTTCATTGGACACGTTTGATCAAACATGAAATGTTACAAAATTCTATTCGGCATTTATAGGAAAGATTAGAAATGTGCATTGGCAATGCTGACTTATCTGCTGAAAAATATTAAATTCACTTCAAATAAGATTTGTTTCATGTCTTCTTCAGCATTTGGGGTTGAAACTTGGTCATTTAATGCCCTTTGATATCTGGAAAAACACCGCGTAGACAGTGAAAAGCAGGCTGTACAGTTCATATATATTTACTGAATATTTCATGTTTCGTAGTAGATACAGAATTTTATGTTATTTGAAGCATGATGAATAAAATAGATATTTATTGAAAAGCGAAGAAAAGCATATATGAATATTCAGAAAATATTAAACAAAAATAATAAAATACATAGTAAAGTAAAAACTATATAAATACTGTTATAATAACACTGGTAGATATATAAGACAATTGAGAAAACAACTATTTTAAAACGTTTCGAGGATGGACCGGCTTTATCAGAAAATTTATTTTTATTTTTATTTGATACTTTTTACAATGTTATTCGCACTATACAAGGCCCAGTTCCTTAAAAATTCTGACAGATGGGTTTATATATATATATATATATATATATATATATATATATATATATATATATATATAGGAGGGACGGCGAGGTAGTGGATAGCTAGGATTGAGGAATCGGAGTGGTAATACCCTTGGGAAAGGTGTGAATCCTCTTCCTCTCCCTCCAGCTATGGGTAAAATAGCAGGACAGACTGTGTTCTATATCCTTGGATGGCAACTGGTCTAGGAGAAGGAAAACTCTGAATTCAAAACCTGCGGAGGGTCGTTTGGGGATCTTGTGTCATGTAGTGCACTGATCTGATCTAATTGACCTTCGTACGTCGATCGACGAGAGAGTCGAGTATATATATATATATATATATATATATATATATATATATATATATATATAAAAAAAATCAGGAGATCTGTTGAATCCGCTACCTTGGTTTCAACTTTACGATATGCTCAGGCGATTTTTATCAAATGACCTCTTAACGCTTTATTTTTTTTTTTAAAAAAAGATAATGAACTCTATATTATTGTTTTGAAAAATAAAAATAAAACGCACCACGTTGGGTTGAATACAAAAGGAGGTGGAGGATGTGAAGAAGAAGAAGAAGAAGAAGAAGAAGAAGAAGAAGAAGAAGAAAAGCAAGGCTATTATAAATGTACCGGTTTGTGGTTACTTGAAATGTACATTACTTTTTATCCAGCCTCATATGAACTTACGAGGAAATCATTTTAAGGACTCAAGACTTCGGATTTCTTGTTCAGAAAGTTCTTTGGATCTGGAGATGTCAAAATTGCTTATACACACACACACACACACACACACACATATATATAGTTGTATATTTAGGCAGCAATCCTTCCTTTATGCAGGTTTCATTAAAAACGACAGACTAGGTACTACGGTTAAGCTTTTTATTTAATTTTTCTTGTGTTCGAACAAGACCTTTCATTTCTGGACAAAGGGTGTGTAAGATCTATCCAAATGTTTTATATTTCCGAGCGCTTTCGTCTATACCTTTAGCCGTTATCAAGGATGATTCGATTTTTCAGCTTACTTGAGTGTGGGCATTATGTGTATATTTTAGTGTGTGGTAGGGATGTTTTTAATTTCCGAATACGCTTAGCACATTGTGGCCTTGTTCGTTGTTAATATTGAGTTGGCCTTTTCTTTTTTATTATTAAAGCTTCCATTATTTTTAATCTTTTTTTTTTTTTGCAGGTGGATGCAGTTAATATATTTGTGTTTTCTACTAGTATGTTTCTAATGGAGTCTGGTAAATTTATGTGTGTTTAAATGGGTTCTAATTGAGCTGTGATCAGATAGGTGTAACATAACACACCCTTTGTCCAGAAAAGAAAGATCTTGTTCGAACACAAGAAAAATTAAATAAAAAGCTTAACCGTAGTACCTAGTCTGTCGTTTTTAATGAAACATGCACACACACACACACACACACACACACACACACACATATATATATATATATATATATATATATATATGAATTAATCTTTCATTTATTAATCCGATATATTTTAATTTATTTTTTAAATCTTACCTTTTTTAATGGATAACTGTATTTGAGGAGATACTCTGTTTTTATTTATTTCTTGAACATTATGTTAATTTATTTCCATCTACCGGCTTGGATATTTGAGAAATCTTGTTAGAAAAAATATGCGTCCTCCGGCAGGGTTTGAACCTACTTTTGTGGGATATCGAGCAGCTCCCTTCTCTTAGGTTTCCTTGACGTCTTAATATTTTGTTCTTTTCAAAAAAGGTATTATTTTTGAAGAGGAAAATCTTGCAAGGGATGAGATCTGGGGAATACGGTAACCGTCGGCTTAGGGAATGTTTTCCTTGGCTAAAAAAAAGACGACCACACTCTACACACTTTCCTTCCAAGCACTACTATAAACAAAAGAAACAGTGCGAGAAAATTAGTGTCTATGCGCAACAGCTGTGAATTATTGCGTGTATTAGTTTCAACTCGTCTTATATTAGAACTACATTACATACAGAAAGACGAAGTTTATTAAAAGCTACAAGGGACAGGAAGTTGTGGAGAGCCATAATTGTCTACGGCACATAATAAAGAACAAGAAGAGTTTCAAAATTCGACAGTTATCTCACACATGCAAGCTGGTCAAAACATCCATCTAAAAACAGCAATGACGATTTTATAATGAAAATCAATTATAGAAATAAAAAATTTTCAATAATCAGTCACAGTGAATTGTTCATTTCAATATTTCTTCCCCTTCGGACTGTAAAATGGACGATGAAAGATTATACCAACGCAGACGGAATGGAAACCGGATAACCTTACTGTTATGGTAATTTATCCACACATCATGGACTCTTCCAGCTACTGTCTTTTTAGAGATGGAAGATTCTAGCAGTCAGCTCTGACAGTCGGACTGGACATTGTTGCTGTAACACTCACGTTTGTATATGTTTGTATTACATGTTTCTTTAATATATTTGCTTAACTCAATTCCTCTCTTTGTCGTTATTTCTGGCCCTAACAAGGCTACAACACTTACCTAATACATTAGACACTTTACCAACCAGACAGTGCAAACATCTTTCTAATTACCTCACATAAAAAAATCAATATTTCATAGGATTAATTGCACTCGTCACTGATTAGGTATCATATTAAACTGTAATTATGTAGACGTTTTAAATTTTGTGGTCGAGTTTATTTTAAGTGGCAGATTTATCATCCATCTAATAGGAAAGTATCATGAAATAAAATGGCATTTGACTTTTTTCTTTTTTTTTTACTAATTAGTTATATTTATATAATAATGTTTATGTTGAGGTGGAGAGTTACAGAATAAGAAGTAAGAGGCACAATTTATGAGGCGATGTAGGGGAGATTACGGTTAATCCTAGAGTTTCGCAGGTTTAGATTGCCGTGATCTAGGAAGCATCCCCTTGGGTGTCGGTTCCACCAAGCAACGGTTCGTGGGAAGAAGCTGCTCGAATGAAACTGACACCTCATCAATGGCAAAGGAATGAGGGTGGTTCGCTGCAGCGTGCGTGGCATGGCCGGTCTTAGAACCAAAAAAATAGTGATAAAATCTCAAGACGTTTGCAACGTTTCGTCTGTGGGAAAGAGGTTGTAGGCTGGAAAATAATTCTACACTCACAAAGTCGTGGAGATATTTTCGGACTCTGCAGCTACTGCTCATATATGACAGCAAAAGTTCATTTTCGGTCTGAACTGGCTCTTGTAAAACTAGAGGAATTCAAGAGGGTCTGGTGTTTGCTGGAGCCTTATAGAGAACCGACATTTTTTTAGCGATTGATCGTATATACGAGTCCATCTTGAATTCTGGGGTGAGCTTAAGTTCCAAGAAGCGCCCAAGTCGTCACCCTGAGAAAACATCTGTTTATCGCGACAGGCAAATATTTAGGATTCTCTCGGTGATGTTCAAAAGACTTGAATCATGTTCGGATAAATTTATAGAAATAAAAGTTTTATCCAAAGAGGATAAGCTCCGCTAAGGGGTAGTTTTGTTCAACACCCTCAAGATGTTATACAACCAAAATATTAAACAAAGAAAACTCGAATCATATTCTTAAATAGCCACGCCAGATAAAAACTCACTCCTTTAGAAGTGCCAAAACGATATACAACCGTTTTCTCAGTTAAATGATTAAAAATGGATTTCAGTTGGCGGACTGCGGGTCTTTGTTGCATCTCGCAGACTGGCGATTGAGAATCACAAAGAACTTTACCAAATAACAAAGACGACATCACTTGAAGATTTCCAAGAGCAGCAACAAGTAAAATGAATAGCACGTATAAATAGAAAAGAAAATAATGACATAATCAAGATATTAACTTTCCGTATTACTTGAAACAAAACGGTTAGAAAGGAAACACCCATCAATACACAACAAGGCAACGCAAGATCGATAACTGTGAACGCATGAAGCCGGGTTTTTTTTTTCTGAAAATATGATTTAAGAGAAATATGTTTTGGATCAATGAATACCAAATTTTTCCATATAAGGAAATGAGCACTCCTATCGTTATTATATATAATCTCTGGGCTTGACCCACTTCCCCAAATCTGACAAGAATGTCATTTTAGAAGAGCATCTTGGGTTTCAGGAGTATTTTAGTCTGGTATTTTGGCAAACCAAATCTTGCTTCGGGTCAGGAATTGTGGATAAATCTTTCGCCTATTACTGTAAGATGTTCTTCTTTATGTGCCGTGTCCCCTCATGACGTAGGGGATCATGGATTTCCACAACTTCCTGTCCTTTATAGGACTTAATAAACTTTGCTTTTCTACCATTTCTCCTAAACTCTGTTCCGCCATCCATTTACTCAAGCTTACTAAGTATGTTTTCCTCTGTCCCGTTTCTCCTCTATCTCTCCCGTGAGTATCAGATTTTCCGAGTCCCTCTTCCTCATTATAGGCCCTAGAAACCTCAAACTGTTTCTTCCGGGTGTTAAGCATTAGTTTCCTTTTTGTTTCCGTTTTCTCCAAAGCTTCATCGTTACTCACATGTTACGTCCACGTTATCCTCAGCATCCTTTTGTAGAACCACATTTCTGTTGCTTCTAAGTCTCCTCTTCATCTTTGAGGAGATCGCCCTGCAATCACTGCTATACAGGAGAACAACTATCATATAGCAGTTTAGTTCTCCTGCTTGCGGCGCATGGTGCAGAGTCCTATTACCAGACATAGGGTCTTCCAGCAGCCACTCTCATAACCCAGAGCAAGACTACCTCCTCAAAAAAATATGATGTAGGCCTCCGTGTTGAGTCTGATGCCATGTGGGAAGATGAATGGAGGCAAAAAAGTCACCATCTCTAGTGATCATTCCAAACACCTTCGTAATCATCATTAGACTCATCCAACTCTTTCCGAACCCTCTGCACTGTCGTCAGATTGACACCCAAACACTCTGAAATGTACGTATTGGAACTTCCAGCGTGAATGCAAAGCAGTACAGCACGGCGTTTCCAAATCTCTGGCGGAGTGAATTACGTCATGGTGCTCTTTTTCAAACAGAGGGTGTCCAATTGACCCTACAACACTATGCAGTCGAAAAAAAAAATCAAAAACAAACATCGCGCATGCGCAAAATTAAAAATATAAAATGGTGACTATCGCAGGACGAAACACATCAGACGAAAACTTTTTATACGTTGTCAGTTCTTCACCCCAATGTATATATATATATATATATATATATATATATATATATATATATATATATTCTGACCATGAGATCTGGGTTCAAATCTCACCATGGTTGATTTTCAAGAAGGAGACTTATCATGTTATCGGTCTGGATGGGGCGCGAACCCAGCGTGCAACACCTTTGGAAAGTGTCTGAAAACCATACCACGGGTTGAACCAAGTGAACCTTGTGAGTGAAATTGGGTAGACGGAACATTTGGAGCCGTCGATAGCTGTGCTAGCACAAAATCACAAGTCATTGTGACTGATGGTTTTGAGTGTGCTGCCCTGTTCAAATTGTTGATCACGCTAGATAATACACTCTCTCCCAGAAACTGTAACTAATGTCTGCTCAGCATAGTTGCAGTATAAACCACAGGTGCGCTCTGTGGGTGTTGAACAAACACAAATGTGCCTGACCGAGAGTCTACAAGAGGGATTGGCTAGCCGCCCTGGTAGACGGGTATCCTCGAATACGAGTGGCCAGTATATATATATATATATATATATATATATATATATATATATATATATATATATATATTACTTTAAGTACGAACAGATATGCCTTTTGAGAAATCTGCATGAACGAGTGTTTTAAAGGTAAATAGAACTTTGCTTAATTGTAAAGCTCTTCGTGGCCGAGCGGTTAAAGCACACCAGATATGACGATGGTTCCTCCTGCAAAAGAGGAAGCAATTTCGAATCAGACAGAGCAAACATATATTTTTTTATCAATCTTTTCGAGCGTGCAGGCCAGTAGACGGACTAAACACTGATTAAAATACGAGTGTCCCCTGAAAATTGAGGTAATAAATAAATATATATGTATGTGCGTGTCTTTCTATGGTGTTATGGCATCAATTTCTATCATAGCAATAGATCTTGCTACTCACAATGCACCATTGACTAGCATATATGAATATTCGAGCCAAAACACAACAGACCTGGCCCGAAGATTGCTTCCAAACGTGAAGTAGATTATTGGCGCTCGGTCTTGACCCCAGTGTCAACTTTATATATTACACTTAAATTATTATCAACAAGGGTTGGTTAATGCAAATTTCATGATTCGCATAATAAAATCTGACATAGTGTACGTAATTGAATTTTGCGGCAGCAATCAACGAACAACACATCATCTTCCCCTACCTCGGAAGCAGCCATTTACAACTGAGTCTAATCAGCCGAATTTCAATAATTTCATTACCTTCGCCATGATTACCGAAAATAAAAGAAAATAAAGAAAATTCACGATAATGTAAACAGTGAAACGAACGGCGGGAAAGCAAGAAGTTTTCTTCATTTCATAAACTGTTTCTTTTTCACGTACTGTTTGGAAAAGAATATATAAATGATAGTGATTGTGCTGGAAAAGACATCCAATTTAGAACTGTTCAAGCGGCGACATTAGACAACAAAGAACAATGATATATAGTAAATCAATTCCTCTGAGGAATATTGAGCAACAAATTTCAAAATGATGTTGTGGTTTCTGTAACAAGTATGTTTTACGGTATGGATTTACTGGCCTCTTGTCCAGCCGCATTTGAATACAAAGTTGTCCTTTTCCTAAACTGTTAGCCAAACAAGTGGCTGACGATATCACACTACTCTACTCCCCACCCAACGCATGAACAAGCGATTTTTATTTCAGAGTTATATTACTACTAAACTGTTTGCCAGCCAAGGCTGAAGAGCCCAGTTTCGACTATTATTTAACCTATAGCTGGGGTTTGGGGAGAAGAGATTCATAATTTTCTCGAGGGAATTTGCGCGAAAGTGAATACGGCGAACACGACAAGAATTCTTTCCGAGTCGGTAAGAAACTAAATGCAGCAAACTCGACAAGAATTCATTCCGAGCCGCTATGAAAGCGAATGCGATGAACTCGACAGGAATTCATTCCAAGCAGCTACGTGATTGCGGCCAACTCGACAAGAATTTGTTGTGTCCACTAAAATAGCAAATACAATATTTATAAACCAATCAAATACAATAAAGTGCTTATATCTTAAAACACACCAATAAAACCGTAGAAGACAAATCAGAAAGTTTGTTGTATTAGTCATCATGATTTAGGTAGATACTGCCAAAATATCGCGCGGACATAGTAGAAGACATACCATGTGGTTTATTATGATCAATTAGAAATAAATAAATAATTTAATTCTGGAGCCGATTTTCTTACTAAAAGTGTATAAAAACACACGAAATCCGGCCCCAAACAGCATACTCACAGCTGTCACCAACGTCCACGCCACTCTCGCATAGGACCTTCACGACCTCATGCTAAAAGCGACAGCGTTGACAAACTTCAGACTACGGCAACACCACCAACAGTAAGGAACAATTTCTAACTATCTCTTGTATCTTTTTTTTACAATGAACCACGCACAAACACGTGTTGACTTTTTCCCACAAACACACATATAACAACATTTCATTGTTTCTTACACGCGTACACAAAGACAATTTATATTTTATTTCAGAACTTTAATAACCCAAACAATCTATGAACAACTTCTTGTCGTTATCTTAAATTAATGTTTATTTGTTGGAACTACGTTGTCTTTTCTACTGAATTTTATTCTTTCAATGAAAATTGTATGATTATTCTAAACGGCCGAATTACGAACAGTCCTGCAACAATATTTTATGTTATTTTATCGAATCCCGACACTCCAAATTTTAACATTCAAAGAAAAACCAAGTAGAAGGATTCCTACAAATTCATCCCGAGCCGCTATGAAAGCGAATGAGGCAAACTCGCCAGGAATTCATTCCGAGTCGATTTGAAAGAGAATGTGCGTAACCCGATGGGAAATCTTTTGCTATCAATCACACCAGCTGCACACCTATATGCATACTCAGACACAAATCTAATCTAGTGAATGATATACAATTTCCTGTAACTTTAGCATCCAAATAGATCAACTAATTCAGACCAGAAAACCGAATCTTATAAAAGAAAAGGAAAATGTCAGTGGATTTCGTTGTTCCGGAAAAACGGAGTTGATCTGAAAGATTGTGTATTTCTAGAAAAATATTTCAGTTTTCAAAGGTGTAGAATATCACGCCTAGGATCGTGGTAATCATTATTGGATCACGGGGAATGGTCCCCGAATGCTTTGGGTAAAACACTGGAGGAAATGGAGTTAGAGTAGGCCTAAAAATGATCAAATACACAAACAGAAATCATTCACTACACGTTATGCAGCTCATCTAATTGTAGAGAGTGTAAAAAAAAATGAATGTGATCAGTTGACGGACTAAAACAACATTTGAAAGTTCATTAAAATATTAATGTAACAACTACTACACAAGACAACTTAGCTAACTTGGCTAACAGTCTAACTCTCTGCCTTCGGGCAGAGAGGAACCCGGACGAGGCTCCCACGAAGGGCAGAGTCTCGTTCGGGGTGGTTGACTGCCCCTGAATCCGTTTATGCGGGTTCAAAGAGGGAATATTTTTGGCCGAGCCTACGGGCTCGGAGATCCCACGCTAAACCCGGCCTTGTGCCACATGTAACCCTCGTGGGGTGGGTAGCTAAATATCACTACTGCCCAAGACGCCCAGCGTTGCCGCATCCGCGCAAGAGAATGTCCGTCCTGCATGTATTCGAGGATCGCTCGACTGATGTCTTTGCTCGAAATCAACTCGGAACCGTCACTTTATAATTTACTGTATTTTCAGCCACATTTCTTTGTTCTTGAGTAAATGGAAACAAATATTCAGGAATATACAATTTTATTTTCACTTATACAATAAGCTTTGCGTGATCAACTAAAAAAGTAAACCTTTTCATTCGCTTAACCGAACAAACAGGCTTTAATTTGTGTTATGGGATCTTATAATAATATAATGGACTATTCCATACTTAATAAATACTGCGCCTCAGGAGTAGGCAAGGAGGCAATCGTTCGCGTCTCGTCCGGCTGTTCGGTTGAACGGAGAGGAACCCGAAAGAGGCTACGCCGAAGGGCGGATCCTCTTTCGGGGAGGTAAACCGACCTTGAACGAGATTATACAGGTTCAATGGGCATATTTTTGGCCGAGCCTACGGGATCGAGAACCCCACATTAAATTCGGCCTTGTGCCACATGTGACTGCGTGGGGCAGTTACTAAATAGGGTCAGTCGTTCAAGTCTCGACCAGCTGATCGGTTGAACTATCTGCCTTCGGGCAGGGAGGAACCCGAAAGAGGCTACGCCGAAGGGCGTATTCTCTTTCGGGAAGGCAAACCGACCCTGAACCTGTTTATACGGGTTCAATGGGCATATTTTTGGCCGAGCCCACGGGCTCGGAGATCCCACATTAAACCGGCCTTGTGCCACATGACGCCCTCGTCGGGGGGAGGGGTGACTGAATATCGTCAGTAGTTCAAGTGGAGTCAGTAGTTCAAGTCGAGTCAAGAGTCGAGTCAGAGGCAGTCCAAAACAGAGTCGCGTTCAGACAATTACTGCAAGACATTGGAATAGTGATACTGGTCGAGACTACATTGTTCTCTCTACTAAACCTGATTGTTCATACTAACACTTTTACCTTTTTGTATATATTCCTGTTTGTAATATATCTGTGTTATTCCATACCTGTGTTCGAGTTCTTCTTTATTGGTTCTACTTTGGACTATCACCGTGGTACAAGGAACCGGACCATAACAATTTGCTTAGAATGATTTTGAGTAGTCCCCTACCTAAGTACTGTGCAGGCAGATCGTTGCTTAACTTTAGGGATGTAGCGTGAAGCATTGCTTTCAGTAAAATATGATTAAGAAAATGAAGATAAATGCTTTGAAAATTTTTCTTCCGTCAGTGGCAAACAAGTTCGTTGTAAACGCTATAGGAAACGATTTACAAGAAATTCGGAACAATTCTTGTTAGCGGCAATAGCTTAGAACTACCCTCAAGTCTCAAGAGTTCAAAGTCGTGAAGTCACGAGGCAAGGCTAGGAAATCAAGTTTCCAGAGTAATTTTATTTTGCGTTATATAGAGTCTACTTTGGATATCTCGTAAAGTCTCGCGTGACCTTATTGTCTTTAAATATTTTGACTCAGGGGCGGCCATTTTTCCTTTCTGGATATTTTACGTGGAAGGCATGCGTGAAATCTTTGCGTCGGTAAGTCATTTCGTTTTTAATCTTTTTTTTTTTTTCAATGGGGACAGTTTTTCGTTTCCAATACAGAAAATGAGAAAAAAATTAGTTGCTTACTAAGATTAGCTTCTGCAGGAGATCACAAGCGCGTTGCACGCAGTGAGGATCGAACTCACTATTATAGCAGTTAAGGTCGGCTCAGTAGCTGTCTAGTCATTGCCCGGATGCTGGACATCTCACTCGGTTTGGTACTTTGCATGGGAGAACTACTGTTGTGATATAAATATTGATTGCTCATTGGTTTAAAATATATGAATGTCAAAGACTATTAATTTTGATCCTTTGTTTAAATCATATTTGTTCCGTACATTTAAACAAGTCAATTATCAATCTCGATAATTAATATGGCCTAAACATTTAGTAAAGTAAGTTAGAAAAAAAAGACTTGTGGTGAAACCAACCTTACCCTCGTAAACAGAGCTCTAGGTGTAAATTTGACTCAATATATATAGCTTCGGAGATCGTTTCGCTGATGACTCTGGCGTGTACACGGAGGAAATTTTTATTTTTAGAATCGAGAACCCGTTCTCATGTTGCTATTATTTCGCCTTTCGAGTAGGCGATAGATAATTATTACAATTGATTATTACAATTGACATATGAACGGACGAAATACTATGAGTAGAGGGTGTATATACACCGTTGGCCAGAGTTTCTGTGCATAATGTTAAGGTAGGCGGAGAATTATAATGTTTCAGAGATCATTAGTAAAGCAATAGCTCGCAAATCGATTTACACCCAGTAATATTCAATGAGAGAATATTGGAGAAGTTTATCAAGAACACAAAGCTATTAACACGAATATAATATAAAACGTACCAAATTAACAAAAGGAAATCAAATATAAAAGAAATGGAAAATATTTCCTATATTCTACAGAAGTCATTTCTTCTTAATATGTATTTTCAATTTCAGAAGGTTTCCTTTTCAAGAAGAAATTTTCAGTTGATTTAATTGCCTATTATAGATACCTGCAATATAGAACGATTGATATTACATAGTACAGCCCTCTTTTTCTTTGTTTGTAACGAAATTTTTCTGTTTCTTATTAATTTATTTAGCCTTTCAAAGGCATCTCTCTTGACTTAATTCCCTTAATCTGTGAAGAAATTATCCAGCACTCACTGCAATAATGAAGGAATTGTATTACATAGGAGTTCAGTACTCTTTTCTTTGCTTCTAAAGAAATCTTCCTGTTTCTTAATAACTATAAGAACCACATTAGGTATATCTTGGTTGAATAAAGTTAATTTCAGGGTATTATGTGGACCCCAATGAAACTGGAACGATGTCAATGGCTTTTATGACTGCCACGCTTCCGACTGCCATATTGAAGGGGTCTTTATAAAAAATAGCGACTTTAATTACAAAAGAGGCCAAGAATAGGCTTAAGGAACCTTTATTCTGTTTAGAATAATTGATACCAGAGTAGAGACTACTTATAGTCCTCTACAAACGAAAGTGTTCTCAAAGGGAGGTAATCATAAAATAAGGGCGATTACTCCCGATTACCTTATCAAAACGTTATACATGGACTATTTACTTTGGCACAAAATCACTTATAATGTCTTTTGTGACCAGAACTCTCACTACTGTTGTACGACTTTTAATCTCAAATATCGCTAACTTTATTTGTGTATAAGATACAATTTTCCTAAATTTTTTCATGTCTAAATAGTTAGGGGTACGTATTATACACAAGAACTAAATATTAACTTTATTCCTGTCACGTACGTCTAAAGTAAGTTCTATCTATGGTCCAATCGAACTGATTTGTGTGTTTGTAGGATGTATAATAGTATACGAAACAAGAGAAGATGATGAGACAAATTCGAAAGTATGTGAACGACGCATTTCGCAGAGAGCGTCTGCTTCCTCTTTCTTTCTGTCTCTGTCTATGTCTGTCTGTCTGTCTGTCTGTCTCTCTCTCTCTCTCTCTCTCTCTCTCTCTCTCTCTCTCTCTCTCTCTCTCTCTCTCTGGCTTTCTCAGGTTATACTGTTAGCAAGCCATGAAAGTCGGGACCATAATCAAACTAAATTGCTTCATAAAACTCAATATTCAGACTGAAGTCTGTCTGCCTGTTTTATATATATATATATATATATATATATATATATATATACGTCACAACAATTTGTTACTAGAATAGATAATTCTGATGAAGATATAAATCCAGGGAGAGCTCAATGTAGACTACAGAGCATTATAATGATAATAAGAAGACAGACTTTAATTATCCATTTCGATTACAAATTATTTCCTTTACCTGAGGTGTTCAGATCGATATATCCTCGAGGAGATTTTCAATTGGGAAGTTCTAAAAGAGTATAAAATTGAAAAAAAAAAGCCATCGCAGTCCCTGAATCAATGTGAGGATAGATTTTTCCATTATATATAGTTCTCGCTCAGTTTACCATTTCAGAGTCCTCGATCTTGCGTTTATCAAAATCTATCAGCCGAGCCTATATATTTGTTTAGATTGATGTGAGTTTGTGACCCTGGGTTTCACGCTTTTGCGATAGTCAGACAAACTCCTTAATATAAAATGACGACAATTTACTCATCGCATCCTGTATTTCATATACTTTGCAATCAGCACTGTGTGTGTGTGTGTGTGTGTATATATATATATATATATATATATATATATATATATATATATATATATATATATATACACACACACACATATACACATATATATATATATATATATATATATATATTATATATATTACAAAACCAAAAATATATATTTAGGAATGGATTTTCATTTATTAATCCGATATATTTTAAACTATTACTGAAATATTATTTTTCATTGGATGCACATGCAAATTGTTTTTATTTATATAGACAAGATCTGACATTTCGCACAGGCAAATCTTATTGAAACCATTCTAATTTATCAAATGAAACCTTCATTTACTACAAAGGGAAATTATACTGAACAACAGTGCGATTTTCAATAAACAATGCAAATTTAAAACATTGTCCTATAATGTACACATCAGTGTTAAGTTGTTACAAACACTTTTATGTATTTTTGTTTTTATTGGTTATGATCTAACAAATCTTATTCATTGAGTAAACTTTTTTGTAATCTTTTACAATTTTTTAGAGTGTTTTTACTCATCGAATTCAGTAAAAAATACCACATTTTGCTTGTGGCGATTCATAATAAGAATTCTAGTTTGACCATATTTTCCATGCAATGTATATAATTGTTATGGTCCGGTTCCTTGTACCCCGGTGATAGCTCAAGGTAGAACCAATAAAGAAGAACTCGAACACGGATATGGAATAACACAGATATATTACAAACAGGAATAATATACAGAGAAGAAAATGTTAATACGAACAATCAGGTTTAGTAGTAATTGTTTGAACGCTACACTGTTTCGGACTGCCTATGACTCGAGTGACTGACTCGCTCGCTCTGACTGACTGACAGACTCCTGACGGACTTCACTCCAGACTTCAGACGGAACTCCCTGCTTCCTCTTGAGGCGCAGTATTTATTACGTATGGAATAGTTCATTATGTTATTATGGGTAAGTCCCATAACAATAATACAAAAAATATTAAGTTTATTTGGTTTTAATCTTGAGATAGCAAAATTTTGAATCAGCGTGTAAGCAGAATTTAGGTGATTCTGTAAATTTTTCATGATGATCTTTAAAACTAAATGCTCAAAAATTGGTAAAGCCATGAATCTAATTTTGTGGCACTGAGATCGCCGAAAAAAAAAGAGAGAAAGAAAGAATTAAAAGGAGAGAGAGTATATTAACTGGATGATAATTTTTGAAATTCACAGAAAGATGAATTGAAAAGGTGAAAAGAAAATTGAAAACGAAATGCGTTGAAAAATCGTTTTTTGAAATAATTCCAAGGAGAATCGAACCCAAATTTAGCTAGGTGAGATTCAGTGATTGATCAAAACCAAGACTACGCGTCCTACCCCACTTCTCGCCAATAAGATAGAAACAATTAAGATACGCACAAAGATGTCAAATAAAATAAAAATATATGATATCTCTAAAGCATTCACGATTTCTCTGGACAAGAAAAACCAGGGAAAAATTTGAATCAGCCACCAGAGGAGAGAATTATCCCTACAGAGTTAGAGACCAGCTGGACGCGTTCGTTATTATAAGTTCTGTGAAATTCGCCCAGAGAAAAAAAATTATATCCAAACATTAATTCGGATACCTTTGGAACCAAGTCATAGGGAAAAAGATTGTGTGGTCTGTAATTGTAAAAAAAATGCATAGACAGAGAAAAGATAAATTTTCGTTTTAAGGAGAATGGAAATCATTTTTCTTCCATTTTCCAATTCTTGAGTGGTCTAGACGATCGAGAGATCATAGCATGGGGCAAGCCAATAAAGAAGGATTAATGACTGAAAAACCTTTTTTTTAGCTGCGTCATCTGGAAGTTGAATTCGTCACATCATCCCTAGGAGTGGACCGAGGTTGGTTGCTGAGAAAGTAAAAGAAGGAAGTAAAGAAAGAGAGAAATTAGCTATGGTGTGAGGTGAGACGTGAAGACAGTTGGAGTTAAGGTGTGGCTTGATTCCACTGATCACTCACAAAAGGGGGCTGGACAACCCCAAATTTGGAAAACCACTTGTGTAAATGTATTTTTATGTATGGAAATTTGGAAAAGATTGATGCTTAGGGTAGAAGACAACCGAACACAAACCCTAGTCAACCCCACCCCTACCGAGCGCAAGAATCTATATGAACTGGAGATTTTGGACAGCTGACACACACACACACACACATACACACACACATACCGAGACCTCCTGACTAAGATTTTGTGCCAATTCTGAGGACCAGAACTTAAAAATTTAAGTTACTATTAAAACAAGCTGCAGACTCTGAAGGGGACCCCAGTGTCATTTTATCATAACAACAAATGGGAATGGTTAAAACCATTGTATACAAAGACCATATATAAACCAAATCGTTGTTACATTTTTAAACCAAGTTAATTGTTTATTCGAAAGGATTATTGTTTTGTGTGTGTGTGTGTGTGTGTGTGTAGTTCTAGTTGTCGGACCAGCCTTCACTTCAGTCTGCTTCATCCGTGATGTTCTCACACCCTGATATCAAAAACACAAGGTGGCAGGGGAGTGAATGGTTGTAAAAGGCAACTAAGTCGAGTGGAACCGTGCCACTATCACGATACCAACAACAAAACAAGTCAAGCGTTAACTAGTGAAGACTCAGCTAAATGGTAACCACGACAGTCTGAAAGGAACTTGAGGAGTGACGAGTGGGCTAACATATTTTGTTACTACTGTCTAGGGCCGAAGATGATGTAGTATTATTGGTTACTGCTGATTAGGGACGACATTTTCGGTGTCATTACTTATAACATCAAACCCCAACTTTCACGTCGATTACGATGTTGATTTTCTACAAAAAAAAAAATGAAACATTAATCTACCCTAATAAAGAAGAGTCATTTGTTGATCTTTTTAGTCTTTACTTGTTTCTATGTTGCTGTTGTTACATTGTGTCATTCTGGTTACCTCCTGCCGATTTTGTTTTGACCAGTACGGGCCAACGTGAAAACGTTCAGCACTTCTCTGATAACATTGACTCTTTTTACTTTTGATCAAAAGAGATCATGAATAAAATCTATAAAGAGATTTGCTCTTTGATAACATCGAATCTCCAAATTTTTTTTCTTTAATCAAGAGAGCCGCCAATAACGACTTTCAGAAGCTCTGCTGTCTGATAATATCGAATCTCTAGAATATTTTCTTCTGATAAAAAGTGTCCGTGCGCGAAATCTTTTCGAAGCCCTCCTCTATAATAACATCGAATCTCTAGAAATTACACTCCCTCTGTATTCATTAGATGTGGCACTAATGAATTTCCTTTCTTTGGGTCGTAACGTAAAACAAAATTTCGTTTGTAATGCAAAAAATTACTTTTGGATATTTATTAGTCTAAGCCAGGGAAGTCCGCAGTTGATCGAACGCATTAATCATGACAATGGTGGCTGGGGATGCTGGGGAGAAGCATCCGTGCTGGCATTCGTTCATTGATGGTTACTGAAATTAGAAAGCTTTTAGGAGATAATTCAAACTCATTTGTACACCATAAATAACTTTGGAGGCTAAAAACAAATGTATGCACGCCATGCTGTCATATAAAATGAAGCTCTTATCCGACTTTGCAGGAATATTTTTCTAAGTATAATATTTCACGCGTACACGCTCACAGCCTAACACACACATGCATATATATATATATATATATATATATATATATATATATATATATATATATATATATATATATATATTGATTATAATGGATTATAATAAAAAACATGTCGAAATCATTACACAAAAGCTTTCATGTCTCAATAGTAGGATTGTACTTCCTCAGGCGATCCTAAGTATTTTTATTATAATTTCTTATAATAAAAATATAATAATATTATATTGCTCTACTTTGTATTGAGCACTTTTAAAAAAAAAAGTAAATGATACGAGCAGTGGATTTTTACTCCATCTGTTCTTTCTCTCATTTGGATATATATATATATATATATATATATATATATATATATATAGATAGATAGATAGATAGATAGATAGATAGATAGAAATATCAAATCCATAAGTGGAAAAGATATATATATATATATATATATATATATATATATATATATATTTTTATATATCTCCAAATGATAGAAGGATATGATATATATATATATATATATATATATATATATATATATATATAACACTAATAAACTTTTAAATGTAATCAGCTATACTCGTCCGGCAAAACCGTTGTTTTAGCTTGTGAATGAACAAACTAATACCCAAGAGGAAAAAGCGGAGGGAGAAAGAACTAAGAACATGTACTTCCGGCGAAAATAATCGTCTAGAATCTAAGTTCAGAGTCCAAAGAAAAAACCTCCGACACAAGTAAAGTAAAATAAATAAACAAAGGGCTCAATACGCAAGTAGAGCAAAATAATTAAGTAAGTAACCTCTTTAGCCAGTCCGCCCTGACGATCCGCGTAGATGAAACCTAGGTAGGTTAGTCTGGCTCTTTAGGTTACTTTATATATATATATATATATATATATATATATATATATATATATATATATATATATATATATATATATATTGTGCGTGTGTGTGTTAGCGATTGCTTTGAAGAAATATTTAATTATTTTTAATGCCATTTCCCTTCAGTACGTAGGCGATCATAGCCCTCCACAGATTCTTTTTTCTGCTGCCTTCTACATGACTTTGAAATCAAAGCGGTTTTCAATAGGGTGCTATTATAGTATGGCATCTATCGACCATTTTCTACTATTGTAAGATATCTACTATTCATTTTCTAATATGGTATGATATTTACCAACTGTTGGTAGTATGAAATATATTGGGGTTAGGATTACAGGCAGTGAACAGTGAACTGGTTACGTATTAAAATCATCAACAATTTTTTATACAAAAAATCAAAAAAAATTCTACTTATATTGATTTTAATGTTTGTAAATTGATTTGATATCAGTTAAAAAACAGTAAACAGGTCATCGTTTTTCCAGGGCATTTTGTAGCAATAATGGGTGTATCGTCATTTATAGTGGGTTGGAAATGCCTCGGTAGATACTATACTACAGTAGCACCACCACAGATCCTTTTTTTCCTGCTGTCTTCGACATGCCTTTGAAGTCAGAATTGTTTTCTTCCTTCAGGACGTAGGCAATCATGCCCCCACCAATTCTTTGTTTGTGAATTCAAATGAATTCTTATGGAAATATAGCTGAAGGATCTTACATTTTCTTCCCCGTGATTTTTAATTCAAAGCAGTTTTTTCTCTTTCATTCAGGTCGTAGGCGATCATGATTCTTCAAACTTTATTTTCTTTTATTGGGAAATATAGTGGAGTAGTTTTCTGTTGTTTTATCGACAGTTCAGAACTCAATGTTTTCCTTTTCTTAGACTAATTGCCCATTAAAGCTAGATATCCCAGTCTACTCTGTTCTTCAACCCATAGCTGGTAGGTGGAGAGAAAAAACGGTTTCATATCTTTCTTAATGGAATTTATGCGAAAGTTAACACAACTGCCGAGCTCAGAATTTGAACTCGGTTCTCTCATTCCACTTTGGGCGCTACTTTTCACCCACAACCCTAAATGTAATGACATCTGGATTTCTTTTAATCATTCCACCCCTGGGAAGATGATAAATCCACTGAGACGAAAGGGTTTATTGAGAGTAAAAGAGAAAACTTTAGTGGGGAGAGGGGGCAATGAAAGAACAGGTCCCCGAAAGAGAGACGATGTCGATTGATGCTGTATTTAAAACTTTGAAAATTTTGGGTGATAGTGAAGCAAGCACCGTTCACTTTCACACAAATATCCCTAAGAAAGGCATGAACCCGTCTCTTCTCTTCGAACTATGCGTTAAAGGTTAGAATAGACTTGGTCCTCTAGATTTGCCTTACAGTTCAGTCCAGATAACGCACAATTTTGAACTCAAAACCAACTTGAAGAGTGATGAACTCTGCCAGGATATTTTGGCTCTAGACACACCCACTACTGCTACAGCTTCACTATATGGGATGCATCTGCGATTCTAAATGTTAACGCGACTTGGGAATCGGTGTGTTGAGATCGGCAAAAGCGAGTGCTGCTCAATTGATCTCACACATACCTCTTAAAGAAACAATCGACAGCCCCATGGTAAAGATACAAATGATAATTGAACGATAATGATAACAGTGACCAATTTTAAGATGGAACTAGATCTGAAAAAGGAGCTAAAAAGTAAATTAAATATTTTAAAAAACGCCAAATAAAGAAGCCATATATACATTTATTAATCAAATTTGTTGGTACACTGAATCATACCAGACAATTTTTCTCGTCAGAATCCATCTTGAATATTTGTCCAGGCATCAAATATTGCTCCATATCCGGTCTCGTGTTCCTACTATATATATGTATGTTGTTAACCATGTTTGTCGTAGTCTCTGAATATAGAATCCAGTGAAGTCCGTAATGTGTTCAATATCAGAGGTTGGCAGGGAAGATTCGGAGAAAGTAGCAGCTGTTAGGTAATTCTTTAAGTCTTCGATATCAGAGGTTGACAGTGAAAATATTTTGGGAGAAAAAAACAAAATGGCTGCCTTTATACATATCGGATTGAATATTTTGAGCTTTCTGATTGGTTAACCCTTCTATTGGTGAACTATAAAATGAGTCAGCGCATTTTGACTGGCTCTCTAGTACATCAGTGTACACCAAAATCCCCCCCCATTTTGAGTACATTATGGAATCTTCTTTCAAAATATTAGCAAAGTCAATATTTACATGGAACAAATACTTTAGTATTCAGAATTTTTTTTAGCATTCATGAAAATAATAATTTTTTTTTAATATTCATGAAATAATTAATTTTTTTTTAATACTCATAAAATAATTATTAATTTTTATTTTTTTTAAAGAAAATTAATATCCACAAAAAAACTGAAACATTTCTGAATTGGTTCTTTCGTATTTTTTGTAGCTTATCTTTTTTTATTATTGTTAAATGTTCTTTTTCGCCTGTATTACTTTATTAATTTTTTTGCACTTGTAACCTTTCTTTTTCCGTTTTAAAATTTATTTTGTGATTGTTACTTGTTTTGTCTTTATCGTTTAACTTTCTTTTTTCACTTTTTCTCGTTTGTCTTTTACACGTCCTATTGTTTTGTGTGTTCTTTTTGTCTGGTTAATTTTGTTGACTCCTTTTATAAATTTATTGTTTAAGGCTGTCTATTTTGTCTTTTCTATTTTGTAAAGCTTAATTGTATAATATTTAATCTTTCTTTTCTTTCCAAAACACCCCTTTACTTCCCTTTACATATATAAAAGAAATGACACCCCACCAATTTTTTAATATGGTCCGTAAATATCTTTTAGGCACCAAAAAGAAAAAAAGATCCACCCGATAAGGATCATGAAAATAAAAAGGAGGAAGTTATGGAGAAAACAGTGTTCGATGAGGAAAACAGCCAACAGCAGAAGGTTGTTACCGAGATTTCAGTATGGTAACCAGAAAAACACAAAATACTGAAAATCAGACGAAAACCTTATCAGTATGTGAGGTTCCTCCTCAGATCGTCAGGGAGCACTTGGCCGCTTATCTGTCCCAATTTGGGCAGATAGTCAGTGCTTCCTCTGGCGATTTGACCTGGGGATGGAGTTTCGAAATCATGATAGACCGAAAAGCCTTCACCTCCATCTCCAACTGTTTGGATGTTGCGGGCCAGAAGATGCCAATTATATTCAATGGGCGTAGACTGACATGCTGGAAGTGTGGTCAGACTGGTCACCTGTCCTCTTCCTGCACAGAGAAGAAGACCTCTGAGATTCTGGCCCCTGTCGACCAAAATCCCCCTGCGACCGAGTCTGTTAAATCCGTCTCGCCTGTAATGGGCATGCCAGCTATCAGGACCGGTGTGGTCAAACCCCCGGTTAGAGCTGTCTCTCAGCCCCCATTCCCCAAAAAGCTTTACCCCATGGTAAGGTCAGAAGGAAGTTGGCAGGTCGTTGGTAAGGTCAAAGGGACCTCGTTTCACTGAAGTCCACACGGCTAAAGACACACCCTCTAACAGTTCAAAGGGCGACTGTTGGCCCACTTATTCAGATAAACTGCGGCAACAGCGGCTCAAATACGGGCCTTCGTTCGAGAAAAAGGAAAAACTAGTGAAATTAAAGGAATCATTAAAACATCACCCTGGAAAAATTATAAGACATTAAACATCAGCTCCGTCATCTCCATCCTCTAAACAGGCTCCTATAGCTCCAACCCTAGTTTTGCAAACAATAACCCTGACCCCTTCCAGTCTGACCCCTCAGAAAAAAAATTCTCCTCTTTCTAAATCCTCCTTAAAAAAAAACCCGCTCCGGCCGAAACTCCCAAAGCTTCACCGTTGAAAACACCTATTAATTCACTTCCAAAAGCGTAAGCCTAAAAGCGTCAACGAAGCCCTTCATCGGACTCTTCAAAACCTATCATAGAGAAAAAAATAAAACAAAAATTACTTTTCAACAGAGGGGAAGATGCGTGTCGTGTATCAAAACATCAAGCCGACGGCGCATTTTCCCAATCCCGCAAACCTAAAGACTTGAAAATACTGTTAAACTTTAAAAAAAATAAACGATTTAGACATTGGAAATCCTAAAGATTTCAACATGACTAAAAGGATTTTGACTGTGGTTAGTGCGGGACATGAATCAGAAAACATCTGGGCTATGTTGTGAGAAGCAAACAGTTCATTTGACGTCTACCCACCATTAGATTATTTTGACAACGAAAACGAGAAGAAATTGAATAAACTCAGGGAGGCTCCTGATTTTCGTTCACCCCTCTCTGTATATAGCTCTTAAGCTAACTTAACCCCGGGACATTGGTGGCCTGTCTCCTGATGGCACCATCAAAAATGAGATGGGTAGTGTCTCCATGGGAGAGGCATTCGGTGTTCTATTCCCTGCCATGTTCAATTCAGGAGAGCAACCCAAGTTGGTTTTCACTATGACTCTCTGGTTAGCAAGTATAAATGTTCGGGACCTGAGGTCGGAGTCTCGAAGGGCGAGGCTCGATCGCAATTTTCAGCGCCTCGGAGTGGATGTATATTGTGTACAGGAGACCCATTTTTTATCTCGCGACCGTGAGGACATTCTGTCTAAGAGGTTCGTCCTCTCTTCAGCATGTTTTGATGGACGCTCGGGGCTATTTTCTCTGGATGCGGCGTGTGCTCTTGTCCTCGCGGATCCGGCGCGCAGGCTTTGCGTGCTGGATGTTACCATAAAGGATAATGTTCTTCGTCTCATTGGGGTTTATGCGCCCAATGACAATGCGCAGCGGTCTGATTTGTTTCGGCAGATCACGCCGTTTTTGATGACATTTTGTTCGGTAGTTCTAGCGGGTGATTGAAATGCCGTCCTTGATCCCGCTATAGATCGTATAGGGCAAAAATCTGGCACTAACAACCCGGATGTTAAGCCATTTCGGGACTTTAACAACGGGTTTGATCTCGTCGATAATTTTCGAAATGAGCACCCCCGGGAGGTAGTACGGATTGGACTACGGGCGGCAGTTCGTATTCGGTGGTGAGCGCAAGCTAAATCGACCGATTTCTAGTTAAGTGAATCAATGTAGGGCTCTTAGAATCTCCAAGTTTCCATTTTATAGTTTACTCGGATCATAGGCTTGTCCGGGTTCGTGTAAACTTAGATAATCCTAAGGTTAAGATGGCTGGCTACTGAAAATTGAACTCATCATTATTTGGCGAGCAAGATTTCCGGGACCAGCTTCTACTAATGCTACAGCAGGAATTGTCGGGGGCTGTAGTTGGGAATAAGTAGTGGGATTCTCTGAAATCCAAACTTAGGTCTTTTGCTGCTGATTTTAGTCGTCGACTCAACCTCATCATCATCCTGCGGCCTCAGCCGAGATTAAACTCACTACACCTCTCCAGTATTCCCTATCCGTCATAGCTCCTAAAAGATCTTCCTTAGGGATCAATGTGTCTCGTTTTATCCTATCTGGAAAGGTTAACTTGCGTGATCGATTGTCAGATGATGGGTGTCTCCAGAGTACAAATGATGACACAAGTTCATCTGTGGCACGACTCAACCTAGCAGGGTTAGCAGTGCAAAAATCTTGTGAGGCAAAAGTAGATCGGGCAATCAAATTCCGTGATAGTGGGGACGTAGCCTTAGCTAACGCGGAGCTTGTTAGACATTTTGACGGTCGTCTTCGATATAGAATCCAGAGGTTAGCAGTGAATATTTCGGAGACAGTAGGAAAGCGTAGTTCAGGTTAGCAGTGGATATCGCAGCAAAGTAGCAGAGCGTAGTACTTCCTTCTGTCATCTTCGCCTGACAAGTTGGCACTGGTCATTCGGGTAGGGTAAACAAAAATGGCCGCCTTTATACACGACGGATAGAATGTTGTGCGGCTTCTGATTGGTTAACCTTCTATTGGTTGACTATAAAGCGAGTCAAGGCATTTGGACTAACTCACTAGTTACATAATACATACATATACACAAAAAACTGTAACAGAGCTGGCCTCCCTGCTTATCAAGAAGGATCAAGTTCTAGTAGTTAGAGCTAGGTTAAAAAGAATGTCTTGCGAGGCTATGAAAACGGCCGCTTCATTGCGTGCAGAGGAAGCTCGTAGGGAATCTAGCCGGCATATCGCGAGCATCACATAGACGGATAAGCGAACTGTGACTACAGACGTGGGCATTTGTGAGGCTTTCCATGACTACTTTCAGGAGCTATTTACCTAGAGCCTGGTCTGAGACATGCTCAGTTCGATGCCTATTTAACCGACTTTCTCCGCCTCGAGGCGGCCGAAGCGGCTGGGTGCGAGTATCCCATTACAGATGGGGTGCGCTAAAACAGGTTGGCCTTGACAAGACTCCGGGATTAGATGGTCTTCCTTACGAAATGTACTTGAGGCAGTCGCCCGTCTTTGTCCCTTTGCTGGCACTGATTTTCAACAACTGGATGAAGCAGGGGTCTATACCTCAACGCTTCACCAGGGGTGTGATCAAGTTGCTAAGCAAGAACAAAGATGGTGGGATGGGGTAGATAATTATCGGCTTTTGACGATGTTAAATACAGAGTTGAAGATTTTAGCCAATGTCTTAGCTGGCCGTTTGCAGGCTGTCCTCTCAAGTCTGATTGGTCCTGAGCAGACTTGTGCTGTGAAGGGCAGGACTATTCAGGACAACCTTCATTTGGTACACTTGATCATCGAGCCAGTCGACAGTGATCAATTTAGATCAGTCCAAGGCTTTCGATTTCTGAAGGCTGTTCTTTCGGCTGCCGGTTTCGGGCGGGACTTTCGCACTTGGATTCGACTGCTGTATGCGTCCCCTGGTGCGCTGGTAGAAGTGAATGGGGTAAGATGGAAACCTTTCATTTTGTCTCGCTCCATTCGTCAAGGTTGTCCGCTGTCTCCATTGCTGTACGTTTTTGCGTTGGAACCTTTCCTGCGTAAGTTGAAGACGAATCCGGTCCTTCGCGGAATTTCTCTACCTGGTGCTACCATCTCAGCCAGGTACACCGCCTATGCTGATGATGTTTCGGTACCAGCAGAGCCGAAATTAACGAAGTCAGCAAAGAAATCAAAGGCTATGAGATGGTGACAGGGGCCAAAATCAACCGCGATAAGTCTGTTGGCTTGCGGTTGGTTTCGTGAAAGGGAGTTTCTCTTCTCGGATCTTTCCTCTGGACGGATGGGCCGGTCAAGATACTTGGCGTCTGATTCGGTCCCGGCCTCCTGTTTGAAATGAATTCGTCGTAGGTGCGGGAGAAGGCCCGAGGTCGCAGTTTGTCTGTGCTCCGGGGGAATCTTTCCTTGAAGAGGAGGGTGGAAGTATGTGCCTCGCGCATCTACCCGATTCTGTTTTACCAACTCTCCGTGATTCCACTCCCGTCTGACACTTTAGTGGCGTTTGTAAGGCTTTTTTCTCCTTCTTGTGGGTAGAGAGGGCCGCCATGATTAGTCACGAGATCTATTACCTCCATCCTTCTGATGGCGATCTAGGGGTGACTTGCGTTAAGATTTGTCGACATAGGCTTTGTATTGTTTACCTAGACCGGATGTGAATGGAATTGGATGAGAACGGCGAATTCTGGAAGGAAGACGCAAGTAGAAATTTTCCATCCTTAAGTGTGCGCTCGCGCGAGGAAGAGGCCAGCGGTTCACTTCGAGGCGAGGGCTCCTTCTATCGCGAATATAGGTTTCCACTCAAGCATCTCTTATGGGCAAAGGATGGCCTCTCTGACGTCCAGCTGATGTCCCGTGAGGCATTATATCAGGTGTTAGTTAGGGGGAACGTTCAGGATGATTTGATAGGCGAGCTCAGTCAGACGAAGCTGGAGGCTCGCTGCATATGGCCTTGGGAACCTGGGTTGAAGTGTCTCACTAACGCTGGGGCATCACTCACCTGCCTGATGATTCGAGAGGCCCTCTGGGTCGCCAAAAGACTTCGTTCGGCGAGATTGGCAAAGTCGCCAAACTGCGTTCGCTGCACTGGGGACGTGAAGACCCTAGGTCACGCCTTTTTTCATTGTAGTGTCGTAGCTCCGTTGTGCAAGTTTGTTGAAGACATCATGGTTCGCATGCTGCGCGGAAAGTTCTTTGTCCTCGAGGCCAGTTCCGTCTGTAGCAATATATTACCGCCGTTGACTAAGGCTGAGCACTATGTGTTCCTTTGCTTACTGGGGGTTATGCGAGTCGTGATATGGACGACGCGACAGAAGGAATTTCATGGGGCCGAGAAGTTTACCTCTTCCCAAATGATCCGGTTCTTTAAGGATCAGCTTAAAGTCAAGATCAAGACGGAAAGGAAACGGCTCAATCCATTGGAATTCGGCGAAAGGTGGGTGAGTCCTGCGCGTCTCTGCCGAGTAAAAGGTGCTGACTTGGAGTGGCATTTTGATGCCGGTTAGGAGGATATTGCGATTGACGGGTTGAACATTGGCAATCCTTCCCTTAATAGTTTAGTGTAGGTCTTTTTTTATTTTAGTTTTTTCTCTTTAGTAAACTTAGCTAAGGTATGTATACTCATTGGCCCCTTTTTTTGTCCCTATTTTTCTTTTTGTTTATTTCCCTATCCCTCCCATCTTTAGGTGGATAGTGATGTCAGTTCTCTGGTGGGTGCGGGGCGACTTCCGTTCTGGGTGTGGTTTTTGTAACTGTTTTTTGTGTTTGAATGAGCGTGTGTTTGAGTGAGTGCTTGAGATGTATGGATGTTTTATATTTTTTCAAAGTCCCGCATTGATTTCGTCCAGTTAACTGATGTTACTGCCACAGTTAGGGTTTGTGGGGGGTGTTCTATTACTAACAAAATTTTGTTTAGTTTCTTGTATATAGTTTTGTACACAGTTGTAAATACACATTGGGTTTTTTAGATTTTTAATTGTTATTTTATTCCCCCCACCACCACCACCACAAACAATGAATTGTATATATGAGGACTAGTTAGGATAGAGTTTCTGAGGCATTATGGTATATGAATAAGAATGGTAAGTAAGAATGAGTTGTTTTGGTGAAAGAAATATTGTTTGTATGTTTGGGTCAGTGTTTGTGGCTAGCTAAGTTTAAATGTCAAGACAGAAGACCATCCTTTTCCCCATTCCCCTTTTTCGGCCTTGTGCCATACTTGTACATATTGTACAATAAATATTATCTGCATTTCTACTCTATCTTCTATTACTATACGGATCGTTATTCTCTATACTATTCACTATACTATGTCTCTATACTAATCACTATTCGCTGGTTACTATTCGAGCGAGTATAATCGAGCAAGTACTATTAGCAAGAGTGATATTCGAAGACGTCTGACATCAGTATTATTCAACGGCGTACTCTAGTTATATCTGCGATTGCAAAGTTTCTAGTACAACGAGCATTACGAAAATGACAACAATTATTATTTGACATTACAAAAGTGTCAAACGAGTGTTCGTTGATATCCCAAAATTAATAGACCCTGTCCTGGCATATTGACTTCAGTCTTTTCCGCACCGCCGCAAAGTGGCTTCCCTCTGTCTTTTCTACAAATACTTTCATGATAATTATTTTGATTAGCTTTTCTACTTGGTGCCTTGAATACATGAATTAAAGCGTACTACTAGACTGGCAATTACATCTCGCCATTTTACTGTTGAAATAGATTGGTTCAACTGTAATTTCTATTCTAATATTTTTTTCTCTGGCATTTTTCGCCTGACGGACTCTGTTCTCTTTTCTTGCTTCCCTTTAAATGAAACACAAATTGCCATCTGTTCTTTTGTTGTCCTTTCTACCCACAAAAGTATTCTCATGCTCTTTTACATTCACTAACACCTTGCCTCTTTGTGACCTTTTTGGCCTATTTTGAAAATTGTGTTTCCTCTTTCCATTTTTCTTCATTGACTTCCTAGTTGCTTACACATTCAGTCTATGGTATTCTCAACATCTTTCTGTAGAACACATTTCTGTTGTCGCTAATCTTCTCTTCATTTCTAAGTAAATGCCCAGCATTCATCTATCAAATAGATGGATTGATATTACTTAGCAGGTCAGCATTGTTTAAAACTATTTTTCCCCTGAAACGTTTAGATATAATTTAGTATATTTGGTAAAATACTGAAGAAAATAAAAGTTGATCCTCTTCCTCACCCCAACGAGGCACTGGAGAGTAAACTCTTCCCTGTTGTAAGCATCAAAGATACACGTCATGATAGTTTTCATCGATGTGTTTGTAGATGTCTTGTCACCTTCGATCGCATTGTCGTCCACAGAGTCATTCTTGTCCTTCTTCCTCAAAATTATACACGCAGATTGCTATGTTTATGCATATAATTGTTTTTTTTTTTTGGGGGGGGGTTGGAGATCAAAATAAATTCTTAGTTTTACTTTTCTTCGTTTACGTGTCATGCTCTTTCAGGATGTTGGTCACCATGGCTCTTCACAATACCCTGCCCTGTCTAGCTCTTAGTAAATTTTGACTTTTTTCCTATCTCTCCTAAACCCTTTTCTACAATCTATTTAGAAAAGCTCATTTGGTCGTTTATGCACTGTTTTTCGTTTGTCCCGCTTTATTCATTATCTCTTGTGAGTGTCGAAATTTCCAAGCCCTCTTTCCTCCTTATGTGCCCCAGAAATTGTCTCCCCCTGATGGTAAGTAGAAGTGTTCTTTTTGTTTCCATTTTATCTAAAACTTCGTCACCGTTTACATGTTCAGTTCATGTTATCCTCAGTATCCTTCTGTAGAACAACATTTCAGTCTTCATCTGTGCGAAGATTATCCAGCATTCACTGTCATGTAGAAATATTTTCATGGCATCTGCTCTGACGAGCTATTTCCACGGGTGCCCCGACTGCATGAATTTAAGCGTGCTACTAGGTTAGCATCTCGATCCCACCCTTTCACTGTCGAAACAGTTAAATGTAACTGCCTCTTCTACTTCAAAAGTTTTCTTCTCTCGCACTTCCCGACAGTGGAACTCTCTTCCTTTTATTTGCTTCCCTGATAAGTATAATCTTCAAAAATTTCAATGTAATGTCAATTGACATCCGATGCCTTGAACTTGATCTCCGGGTTTTTTTTTATCCTTTCCTCAAGGACCTCTCTTTACTCTTACTTTCACTCTCTGTAACTTCTTGCGTGTTAGTGGCACTATCGCCTTGCTTGGGATGAAATGCTTACACACACACACATATATATATATATATATATATATATATATATATATATATATATAAGCGTTTCACTCAAGCAAGGCTGGGAGCCACTTACACGCAAGGGGTTACAGAGAACTGGAGCAAGAGCAAAGAGGAGTGATAGAGGAAAGGATGAAGAGAAGGTTAGGGGATAGATCAAGGCGTCTGGAGACGTCGATTGACATTACATTTGAACAGTTTTAGATTATAGTTATCAGGGAAACAAGAAATTGGGAGGGAGTTCCACAGGCGAGAAGTACGAGCCATGAAGCTATTGAAGTAGAAGAGACGGCTACATTTAATACTTTCGACAGTGAAAGGGTGAGAGCGAGATGCCCAGCCTAGTTGAAGGCTTAAATTCATGAAGTCTGGGAACCAGCGAAAGCAGCTCCTCGGAGCAGTTACCGTGAAAGTATTCTTAAAAAAGACAGAAGGAGGCAACGGTACGTCTGTGAGAAAGCGACTGCGGACGAGATGCCAGATCAAGGCCAATTACATTGCATACCCGTCTTTGGATTTTATCAAGGACCTTGAGACAAACAGAAGGGAATCTAGACCATATATGGCAGCAATACTCTATGAAAGGGCGAATGGTTGATTTGTAGATTTGAAGGATCGACTTCGCCGAGAAAAAATTTCCTGGCGCAGCAAAGGGGGCCAACTTTTTTTGCGGTGGACGAAGCTATTGACTCGCTGTAATTGTTCCATCTCAGGTCAGCAGACAATGTGAGACCGAGCAGTCATAAAGATGTGTTCTCGTGGAGTTGAGCATCGAACATTTTAATGCGAGGCAGGGATGGTTCTCTGTGGTGAGTAATAGAGAGCAGTTTTGTTTTTGAGGCATTATAGTTAAACTAGCCAATTCCTGCCCCAGTCCACAACCGATTGGAGGTCCTTTTCAAGACAAACGGCCAGATTAGTTTTGTCAGCGACGCTAGATTTGTTTTTGAGGCAGAAGTAAATGGTAGTATCGTCCGCGTAGATGCCTACTTGGGAACCTATGACATCAGGAAGATCGTTAATGAAGATAAGGAACAGAGTAGAGCCTAGGGTAGAGCCTTGAGGAACACCTGCGTTCGTGGGATAGGAGCTGGAGGAGAATGCGTTGAGAACGACCTTCAGTGCACGGTTTGACAGGAATGATTGTATTGTCGAACAATCGACTTGAAATTCCATAACCCTGAATCTTTCGAAGGAGGTCGGCATGCCAAACCCTATCAAATACTTTGTAAATATCTAGAGCCACGATACGAGCTTCTCCGTTAGTATGAAGAGCTTGGTAAACAATTTCAGTTATGGCCGTAAGCACATCAGCTGTAGAACGGACAAAGCGGAAACCATATTGCTTGTCGGAGAGCAGATCATGGGATGTAAGGTGCTTAACCACTTCGGCGTTGATTAAAGCTTCAAATACTTTGCCGACGAGTGATAGGAGACTGATAGGATGGTAATTAGAAGGGTCAGAAGGGTCTCCAGAGTTCTTGAAGACAGAAACAATGGATGATGACTTCCAACAGACTGGAAAGCAAGATTCATTGAGGCAGTAGTTATATAATTTGGAGAAGGCAGGGTCCAGTCCAGGCGCACATTTTATGAGGACAATGGCTGGTATCCAGTTACCACCGCTAGCCTTGTGGGGGTCTAATTTAGAGATGATGCCCAATACCGATGACGGGGTTATGTGCAATTCGCTTAATTGAACCTCAGTTCTAAGGGGGAAATCGGGTGTGGGTACACCGGAAGAATCGGGCGTTGAATTGTCCAGTGCTTTCTGCATTCTGTTGATTCTAATTACTTAATTATGATTTTTTTTCAGATCCTCCTAATTATTTCTCCCCCCCTCTCTCCCTCTCTCCCTCTCTCTCTCTCTCTCTCTCTCTATGAGGACCGATATTATATACAGTTCTATTGTTTCTTCATCTATTGCTTAACTTTTGGAAGGTATTTTTTCGCTATGCCAATTCGCCTTTGGATTTCGGGGTTGCACTGTACATCTTCTATTAAAAGGCTTCGCAGATATATATATATATATTGTATTGGTGAGCATTTTTTAAATGTAGGTTAAATTTAGCTGCTTCAACTTTATAAAATGTGTGTGCGTGTCAAGCACAAGTTATCTTTTTTTTTCTAGCCCAAAGTTGAATGTTATACACGTATAATTACGATAGTTGAATGTAAGAATATGAAGTTCTTTTTTTTTTATTTGACAAGCGGGAACGTATCTTGATTTTCAATATTATCGACCAGTGAATTACGACAGGAAAATACGCACATAGACATATAATAATATTTTAAAAAAAACACCGATTTAGGAAACACATTCAAAATAGTCCATTAAAATGTGACATTTCAGCCAAATGTAACCAATAAGAATTATAGATAAATATTAACTGATCTTGTGAATAACCAGCTCCCAAATCATCTGCCTTATATGAAATAAAGGCTGGAAGCAAATACAAAATAAAAGAAGAAATACATTTTCACTCGTCCTTTTCTCGTTCTTTTTTTTTTTTCTTTCTGTTGGTGTTTTATGTCCCGAATTAAAATATATTGAGCGGAAAGAAAATAAATACAGTTAAGATTACACTTTATTTTTAGCAATCGTACATTCGCCATTTTGTTATAGTCCGATGCAAAATATCTATTTACATAGGGAACTGATTTGTACATATATATATATATATATATATATATATATATATATATATATGTGTGTGTGTGTGTGTGTGTGTGTGTGTGTGTGTATATATATGCATATATATATATATTTATATATTATATTTGTATATATATTATATGTATATATATATATATGTAGATATATATATATATTATATGTAGAAATATAATATATATTTTATATATATATATATTATATATATATTATATTATATATAGTTTATATATATTATATATATTTTTATATATATTATATATAATATATATATACATATATTATATATATATTATATGCATTTTATATATATCATATATATATATTATATATTTTATATATATATATATATATATTATATATATATATATATATATATATATATTATATATATATATATCCGAAAATAAACAAAAAATGTCTACTCCGATGCATAAGAGTATATATGTACTTATGTTTGCAAGTATGCATACACATACATATAGATATCCTAATTTACATTATACTTATAATGACATATATATATATATATATATATATATATATATATATATATATATGTATGTATATATATATATGACAGCAGTAACAACGTATTTTATTCTATTGATAATTTTCTAAAGTTTTACAATATTATTACCTCAGACTTTCTTAATATTTTGGTAAGGTATAATTTTTTCCTGAAATTCACTCTTGTTCTAAAATAGGTTTGTCCTTGGAACTGTTAGAGATTATATTAGTTACAAAATGGCGTATACATAATTTCTCAGATGTTCCAAAAATTACTTTACTTTAAGAGTTTATATGAGAAAGTTTCCAAAAAAGTTTAATCGAGTGAAAACAGGTAAAATGCTGGAAGCACTATAGTTTCATAGGCCTTTATACACACAACTTATGGTTATTAACTAGAGGAACAGTCCCAGATGTGAACAACGAATTTAAAATGTCGATATCGGACAAGTACGAAATTTTAAATATCTGAGAGGATGGAAAATGTGACACCGAAATACGAAGGAGCATTGGAATAGCAAAAATGCCTTCAAAAAACTAAGCAAAGTATTAAGAAACAAATCTTCGTTAGAAATAAAAAAAAATAGTACCCAACTCTTATGTAATATCAGTCTTCGTATATGGCAGTAAATGCTGGACAATTATCTCAATGATGAAGAATTGAGTTAAGGCAACAGAAATGTGATTCTACAGAAGGATGCTGAGAATCCCAAGTCCTTAATATGTGGGTAACGAGGAAGATTTAAAGAAAATAAAAATAACAACATTATACTTAGAAGCAGAAAGAGTCAGTTAAACTTTCTAAGACACATAATGACGAAAGAAGGCCTGGAGAATCTGACACTCACAGGACTTCTTGAAAGCAAGAGCATCAGAATAAAGCAGTGAGTATCCTAACAACCTTCTGTAAATGGAGTGGGAGAGATAACAAAAGTAAACCCTTACTAACAGCTACAAAGGATAGAAAGTTGTGGAGAGCCTTGATTGCCCACGTCCTGAATAATGCGAATTAGAAGAAGGATAGAGTAGATGATATCGGGACATGAATGTGGAATTAAAGATCCAATTTTAGATTCAGGTTAGTTTATTGTGTTCACTTACATAAAATGCCCTTTGGAAAAGGTATACATCTCTATCTTCTACCCCCCCAGCAATAGGTTAAATGATGAACTGAATTCAATATCATTAGAAATAGATCCGGTCTGAGAAATGGATAACTATGAATTCGAAACTTTGGGACGGTCACCGAAGTGAAGCAACGTCGAACCAGTTCAGCACCTAGATAGGGTGACCACTTGGGAATACCAGTTGCTGTAAGCTATGATGTGCATGGAGTGGAATTGATAATGGCTCGGAATTGTTAATCGGAAAACCAATTTGCAATTCCAGTTAGGTTGGTTATATTCACTTATGTGCAGCGCAAATACTCATGGGAAAGGTATGAATCCATTTCTTCATCCCTCCAGTTATGGGTTAATTAGTAAAACTTGAATCTCTAAAACCATTATTATCGAAAAAAATGCTGACAAAACATTTAGATTTAGGCATTAAATAACCCATAGAGGTTGATATGCTGCTAAACAAAATCAACCAACCACACAACCAACCAACCAGCCACCCAAGCAACCACCAAAGAAACCACCCAACTAGCCAACCAACCAACCAACTACGCAATCAAGAAACCACCCAACTACCCAACCAATCAACCAACTACACAATCAAGCAACCGCACAATCAACCACCCAACTACCCAAGCAACCAACCACGAAAGCAACCACCCAAACAAGAATCCAACCACCCAGCGAACTACACAATCAAGCAACCACATAACAACCACCCAAGCAACCGCCCAACCACCCAAGCAATCAACCAACTACACAATCAAGCAACCACCCAAGCAACCGCTTAACCACAGACGCAACCACTAAACCAACTACCCAACCAACCAACCAACCAACCAACCAACCAACCAACCAACCAAACAAGCAACCAACTACACAATCAAGCAACCACCCAAGCAACCGCCCAACCACCCAACCAACCACCTAACCAATCAACCAACCAACTACCAACGACCCAACCAACCAGCTACACAATCAAGCAACCACCCAACCAACCGCCCAACCACAGAAGCAACCACCTAACCAACCAACAACCCATCAACCAACCAACTAAAGGTAAGGCATCAGAAAACCACTGGCATGCCAATTCAGCGTTAATAAAAGCAGAATCGTGTGGAGAGTTTATTAATGGTTGTATTCTGAAGAGTTAAGATATTCAAATAGAATTTTATTTTTTTTTTATCTTTCTGATTTTTTTCCATGTTTGTTTTCTACAGTCGAAACGGTGCAGCTTGCCGCTACTATATCTCTAGGGGCATAGCAGATTTTCAGATGAGTTTCATTCTTTAGTTCAAACCTGGTCACACATTTAACGCCAAGATATGCTACGCCACTTACACAGAGTCGAATAAAACAAATTCCTCTGTGTTCCAAAGGTTGGGAGAAAGTCCTATCCAGACATCTTTACCCCAAGAACTGACATGTTGGGGAACAGACTCCCACGTGGTTGCTTCCCCGAATACTGCAATTTTAAGTTCTTCCATTCAATCGTTATCTATCTAAATTATCGTCATAATATTCAAATCACACATTTTATAATTACCATTTTAATACAAATACTCTACCTTGAGTTGCTTTTGAGCATTTATTGAATGAAATTAAGTATTACAAATGTTTTTTGATAAGTTCTATTTATACATAGATAAAATTTCATATGAAGGAGCGATGCTAGAGCTGTGAAATCTTGCATGCGTTAATTTCAACTATTCTTATTAATAACTGCATTGTTTCTTTCCCGTTAAACTGACCTACGACTGTTCAGAGAAGACTGCTCTTCCTGTTGGACAAAAACGTCATCAGCAACAGATATGACATCATAATCACCGTGATACTGGTTTCCAGCCAAGTGTCTTTTTTCTTATTGGTGAATAGATAGTAGTCAAGTCAGGCGAATAGGGAAGTTGACCAACCAGTTGAAAGTCAGGTGTCAAAAGACGTGGATCTCAGCTAGCTGAAACCTTCGTAATACCAAGTACATTGTACAGAATATTCTCAACTCTGTCACGGGATATGCTAACAGCATTGGTAATTTGAATTATAATCAATCGCCAGTCATCTATCACCATGTGTTAAAACTATCAATGTTTTCCTCTGTGATGGCAGCCACAGGACGTGCAGATCTTGGATCATCTTTCTTAACTCTCTCCTTGCCTACTAAATCCAGCTGCCCACTTTTGCACTGTTGATAAAGCTGGGACGTCATCCCTAATGTAGAAACCATCTCAGGATGAATGTCCTTGAGGGGTTAAACGCTTTTTCTGCAGATAACACCACGATGCCAAATTTTGTTCATTTTCAAAAGAAGTCGCTACCAGTTATTTTGAAGCTTTCTGTAAACAGTCAGCTATTAATAACAAGAAAAGAAATGCAAGCAAGATTTCATAACTCTATCATTATTCTTTGATAGTCAGCATATGTACAGGGGTTAGACAAAATAATTGAAACACTTGTTAAATTCAAAGAAAATTTATTTAATATGGAATTGGTCTTCCTTTAGACTCCCATACAGCTTTAATACATCTAGGAATGGAATCATACAGCTTCCTGACTTCATCCAGATGAATTTTCAGTCATTTTTCCATTAACATCTTTAAGACACGATGGAGGATGATAGCAGCTCCTAAATTGTCGCTCCAAAATGCACCACAAATGTTCAGTAATATTGCTATCTGGAGATTGGGGAGACCACTCCATGTGTTGTAGCTAACTTTCATGCTCTTCATACCAATTCTTCACCACTTGAGCGGTATGTATTGGAACATTATCCTCTTTGGAAGATGCAGTCACCATCAGGGAATAAAGTCGGGCCATTGAATGAACATGATCTCCCAAAATATTCAGGTAATCTTTGCTGTTGATTCTACCATTCAGGGCAACTATTGGACCGAGAAATTTCCATTATATGGCGGCTCAAACTATCACTGATCCACCTCCATGCTTCACTGTTGGAAGAAGGCAGTCAGGGTTGTAAGCTTTTTTGGACTGCCTCCACACATGAACTCGCCCTGAATTTGAGAAAAGAGAAAAACTGGACTCGTCTGAGAATATGACTTGCTTCCATTGCTCTTTGCACCACTTTAACCTCTTCTGAATGTTGCAAGTGGAGAGAAGAGGTTTCCTCACGGCCGCTCTTCCATGATATGCAGCCTTATGGGGCTCACGGTGAACAGTTTTAGTAGAAACTGAACTATTCAGATGATTATTCAATTCAGCAGTCACTTTGGTCGCATTTGTCCGATGATTTTTTGCCACATTGGGTTTCAATGCACGTCGGTCCCTGTCAGTAAGTTTACAAGTCCGGCCCGAATTGCTACGGTTGCTTGATTGTTTTGCGCTGTTTCTTGAATTGCGTCATAGTTCTTGATATGGTATCTCTTGAAAAACCAAACAGTACAGCAACCTTAGTGATCGAGGCATCTGCCACGCGAGCACTAAAAATTTGCCCTTTTTCGAGCGCTGAGAGGTCACGCATTTAGCTTATTTCTAAATTTTACTAAATTCTAAAAATAAATAAGACAAAGACAGTAAATTAGATAAACAAACGTATTTACAATAGATATAACCTGCAATTACGAAGTTTTAGTTAAGTTCTTTGAAATATAGGAGTGGATTTTGCACCTATTCTAATTATTTTGTCCAACCGTTGTACTTTTCAGCTCACCCTCATATTCTGTCTTTTTATACTTATTAGTCCTTTCTTCTTGCTTTATTTTACTACCTTGTCTAGGAGTTTCTGCAGTTTTCTCTCTCTATCAACACAGTGTCATCTGTATATCTTAAGTGGTTAAGATTGTAACCACTGATAATAAATCCTGGTAGGACTTATGATAGCCTCACTGTAAGGTTGAATAAATCCAGTGAGAAGACACATCCTTGTCATACATTCTTTTCTATTTTTTAGAGCTGTTATAATTGAATGTAAAGTGATATTTCTAATGTTCTGATGAAACAAAATTCCAGCATACGTCCTTGGTTTCAATGGCGGCTGTGCATGGCTGGTTCATCTTCCCCCGTGTTCTTCTGATTTGACTATCATCTGTTCCCCAACATGAAAAAAAAAACATTTGGCTTGTATTGCAGTTTTCAATGATGTCATATGTGCTGTTGATGACTTTTTTACCAACAAGATGCCCAGTCTTATTTGAACAGTCAGCTCTCTTTTTATCTGGAAAGAAACAATGTAGTTTATTAACAAGAAGAGTTTCAAATTACCGCATGCAAGATTTTCACAGTTCAAGCATGATACTAAGTCATTGACCTTTTCAACCCACCCTGGGAAAATGTAAAAATCTTGAATGATTTGCTATTGGCTTCTTCGTCAAATTGATCTTGATGGAGTTAAAATTTTGATTCCTTTTCTTACTGATTCTGTAACGAGAAAGCTTCCTTTGGAGAACGTTAACTATTTCCATGATGTTCTTGATATCATCGGCTGTGAGAAAGGATGCACTATATTGGGGTTCTTTGTAGGATTTTTTTTTTATCAAAACTAGTCTAAATATCATTACCGTCTGCCAGCATGTGAAGTTATTTTCATGATATTCTGGGAAAAATAAAGGTCACGTATTCTTAGCGGACTTTGGTCTGAATTTCGTCCAATGCCATTTGATGGAAGGGCTGGTGAGAAATGGTTACTGCATTTTATTGCGATGGGGCGAGCCGGAGCCAAAGAGGATTTTCCGAGGTGTGTTTATTGCTCATTGAAATCCTGCAAGATTTCATATACCCCACGCTGTATGTGACAATGGTATATAGTATGCATTTACCTTTTTACAAGTACACACTCTCAATGACAGAAATACACACACATACATATGCATACACACGCACACATACACAGACACACATATGGTGCGATAGATAAATTGTCGTCTAAATTACACAAAAATGAAAATAAACTGATATCTCATTTTAACAGATATATTCACCAAAATTACACTAAAGTACACTAAAGAGTACATTTATTCAATAAAATACCCATTGGCATTAATCACGGCCTCCAGACGACTTCAGAATCTCCTGCAACTCTTCTGGACGGTCTCCTTGTTTAAGTTGCTGAATACTGCTAGAATCCTTGCCTTCAGCTAATCTTTGGTTTTACAAGGAGTTTTGTTTGTCTCTTTCAACTGCTCCCCTCACATAATAATCAAGGGGGTTGCAATCTGAGGAGTTGGGTGGCCAGATGTAAGGATTGATGAGGTCGAAGAGTCCTGTTGCCAACCATAGGGTCTTCTAGCAGACACCTCCTTCTTGTTTCAAGCAACACGATCTTCTCAAGGCACTTGATGTAGGCCTCCGTGTTGAGTTTTAGGTCCATTGAGATATAACGTCGCCATTATTAGTGATCACTCGATACACCATGATGTTGACTGGATATATCATCTATTTCCGAATCCTCTGTACAGTCCTAAGATTGACACCCAAACACTCTGAAATTTTTGTATTTGAGATTCCGGTGCGAATGCCAAGCAGTACAGCCCGGCGTTTAAAAATGTCTAGTGGAGTGAATTGAGTTATGGTGCTCTTTTTTTACAGAAGGTGCCCAACTATAGTGTGGAGATGACAAAATCAAAAGCAAACAATAGCCCATGCGCGAAATTAAAAATATAAAATAGGACAATCGCACGAACACATATATATATATATATATATATATATATATATATATATATATATATATATATTGAAACGCTATTTTGAATTGGTTTTCCGCGTTTGAAATAGACGTCCCGTTTTTTATTTTACCTTTGTCGGTTTGAACACAGAAGAAATCTCAATAATAAAAACATGCTCTTCGGATTAAAAACAAATCCACTAATTCTTTATATATATATATATATATATATATATATATATATATATATATATATATCACTTCCTGTATTGTCCGAGAAGAATTATGGTCCCAATTTGTGAATCCAACGAATCCGTAACCTATTCAGTTGTCCGGGTAAAAGAAGTGTGTTTCGGATTTGTGCATCCAATGAATCAGTAACTTCTGGTCTGGTCACAGGTGAAGAATCGTCCCAATTTGTGCATCAAATAAATCAGTAACTTCTGTTCCTACCTAGGGGGTAGGGGAAGAATTGTTGTCCAAATTTGTGTATCCAACGAATCCGTAACCTTAAGTCTTGTCCCGGGAGAAGAATTGCTGACACATTTTACGCATCTAATGCATCAGTAGCCCCTTACTTTGTACAGGAGAAAATTTTTTTTCGTAATTTGTATATCCAATGGATCAGTAACGTCTGGTCTTCTTACGGGAGAAGAATTGTTGTCCCATTTTGTGTATACAATGAATCAGTTACTTCCAGTTATGTCCTCGAAGAATTATTGTATCAAATTCTGCATCCAATAATTAAGTAATCTAATTTTTTGTCACGGGAGATTAATTATGCTCCAAATTTGAGCATCCAATGAACCATTAACCTCTGGCCATATTCCCGGAGAAAAATTCTGGTTCTAATTGTGCATCCAAAACATAAGTAGCATCATGTACAGGGAACAAGGATTGTGGTTCCAATTTGGGCATCTAATGAATCTGTTATGGTCCTGTTCCTTGTACCAGGGTGATAGTCCAAAGTAGAACCAATAAAGAAGAACTTAAACACGTATATGGAACAACACAGATATATTACAAACAGGAATATATACAGAGAAGTAGAAAGTGTTAGTACGAATCAGGTTTAGTAGTAATCGTCTGAACGCGACTCTGTTTCGGACTGCCTCTGACTCGACTGACTGACTGACTCGCTCGCTCTGACTGACTGACTCGCTCGCTCTGACTAACTGACAGACTTCTGACGGACCTCACTCCAGACTTCAGACTGAACTCCCTGCTTCCTCTTGAGGCGCAGTATTTGTTACGTATGGAATAGTCCATTATGTTATTATGGGTAACGTCCCATAACAGAATCAGTAACCTCTGGTCTTTTCCCAAGAGAAGTATTGTTATCCAAATTTGTGCATCCAGTGCATCAATAACCTCTGATTCTGTCATACGAGAAGAATTGTTGTCCCAATTTGTCCATCCAATAAACCAATAACCTCCGGTTTTGTTCAGGTGAAAGATTTCTAACCCCAATATGTTCAAGAATGTACCAGTAACCTCAGCTCTTGTCCACAGATAAAGAATTGTGATTCTAATTTTTGCATCCAATGAATTCAATAAGTTGTGCTTCCAATCCTCCCCATCAATGAATCAGTAACTTCTAGCTGTGTTACGGGTAAAGAAATGTAGTACCAATTTGTGTAGCCAATCAGTAACCTCTGGTCTGTTCTTGGGAGAAATGTGGCCCCAATTTTGAATCCAATAAATAACATCTACTCTTCATTCGGATGAAGAATTATTATCCAAATCTTTGCATGCAATGAGTAACCTCCGGTCTTGTTACTTTTAAGAAATGTGGTCCCAATTTTTGCATCAATCAAGAGGTCTTGTATTGGGAGAATTGTAGTCCTAAATTGAGCATCTAATAAATTAGTAACCTCAGATCTTGGGGGAAGAATTGTGCTCCTAATATATGCCACCAATATAAAATTAACCTTTTGTATTCTCCATCAAGAAAAATTGTGGTCTCAATTTTACATTCGATGAATCAGTAACCACTGGTCTTGTCACGGGAAAAAAATCGGTCCCAATTTGTGCATCCAATGCATCAGTAACTTCTGGTATTTCCAGGGAGAAGAATTGTTGTCCCAGTTTGTGAATCCAACGAATCAGTAACATTTTCACTTGTCAGGGTAAAAGAATTGTGGTCTCAATTTATGCATCCAATGAAACAGTAATCTTTGATTTTGTCCCCGTAGAAGAATTGTAGCACCAATTTGTGCATCCAATTCCTCTATAACTTCTAGTATTGTCCAGGGAGAAGACTTATGGTCCCAATTTGTGAATCCAATGAATTAGTAACTTCAGACTATTGTCCTCATCTTTGTCGCCATATTTATCACAACGTTTCGGCCCTTGTACGCTCCGGCCTTCTTCGGGTGGTTGGAATGTGGAACTGAACCCTTTATTTCGCTCACTGGGGTAGACTGTTCTAGTTCCACGTGCCATGTTTGATGGATGTCAGTTATTAGTTATCTCCTGCTAATTTCCCTCTGAAAAGTTCTCCACTGCCTTAACCGGGTATTGAACTCACATTCTTTGGGTCCTATCACTGGCTCTAACGAAGGACACATGGCACAGTGGATAAAGGCATACAACGAACGTACAACGGCCGAAACGTTGTAATAAATATGGCGACAAAGATGAGGACAATAGTCCGAATAATGTAAATGATGTACATAATACCTCATCTCAGAAATATAGACATACTCTAGTAACTTCAGGTTTTGTCACAGATGAAGAATTGTCCCAAATGGTTCATCTTCAATTGTCTCGGATGAAGACTTGTTGTCCAATTCTTGTCTGAGGTAAAGAATTCCTGTCACAATCTATGCATCTAATGCATCAGTAGCCTGTTACTTTGTCTAGGGAGAACAATTGTGTTACTAATATGTGAAACCAAGGAATTAGTAACCTGTGCCCTTGTAGTGGAAGAAGAATTGCTGTCTCAATTTTTGTATCCAATAAATCAATAACATTTGATCATGTCATCGAAGAAAAATTATTTTCTCAAATTGTGCATCCAATAATTAAGTAACCTCAGATCTTGTCACCGGAGAAGAATTATGGTCTGATTTGTACATCCAATGCATCAGTAACCATTTGAATTGTCCATGAATATATGACACCAATGTATCATAAACTCTTCTCTTCGCCATTGAGAAGAAGTGTGATCCTAATTTTACATCCACAGAATCAGCAACTTCTGGTCTTGTCACACGTGAAGAACTTTTGTCCCATTTTGTTCATTCGTTGAATCAGTAATTTCTGATCTTGTCACGAGTGAAGAACTGTTGTCCTATTTTGTCCATCCATTGAATCAGTAATTTCTGGTCTTGTAACCATCCATTGAATCAGTAATTTCTGATCTTGTCAAGAACTGTTGTACCCATTGACTCAGTAAGTTCTGGTGCATTCCATTTTGTCCATTGAATCAGTAATTTCTGGTCTTGTAACGAGTGAAGAACTGTTGTACCACTTTGTGCATTCATTGAATCAGTAATTTCTGGTCTTGTAACGAGTGAAGAACTGTTGTCCCATTTTGTTCTTTCATTGAATCAGTAATTTCTGATCTTGTCACGAGTGAAGAACTGTTGTCCTAATTTGTCCATCCATTGAATCAGTAATTTCTGATCTTGTCACGAGTGAAGAACTGTTGTCGTATTTTGTCCATCCATTGACTCAGTAAGTTCTGGTCTTGTCACAACTGAAGAACTGTTGTCCCATTTTGTCCATCCATTGAATCAGTCATTTCTGGTCTTGTCACGAGTGAAGAACTGTTGTCCCATTTTGTCGTTCCATTGAATCAGTAATTTCTGGTCTTGTCACGAGTGAAGAACTGTTGTCCTAATTTGTCCATCCATTGAATCAGTAATTTCTGGTTATGTCACGACCGAAGAACTGTTGTCCTATTTTGTCCATCCATTGAATCAGTAATTTCTGAATTTGTCCCGGGTGAAGGACTGTGGCCCAAATTCGTGACAAAACGAAACATTAACATCTGTTCTTATTCTTGAAAAAGAATTGTGGTTCTAATCTTTTGCATCCAATGTATCAGCCTTTTTTTTTTTTTTTTTTTTTTGGAGAAAGATTTTGATACCCATTTGTGCACTTAATGAATCAGTAACGCCTGGTTTGTTTGGGAGAAGAATTGTGATTGCAATTTTTCATCATTTGAATCAATAACGCTCGGTTTGTCCTGGGAAAAGAATTATGGTCCAAAATTGTGCATACAATGAATCTTTAAGCATTGGTCTTGTTATTTGAAAAGAATCGTTTTCCCAATTTATTCATCCAACGAATCAGTAACATCTGGTTTGTTTTCCCAGGTAGAAGAATTTGTGGCAAAATTAAACATTAACACCTGGCCTTGTCCTTGGAGAATAATCTATGTACCAATTCGTACATCCCATGAATCAGTAATCAGTGATTGTTATTAAAGAAGAATTGTGGTCCCAATTTGTACATCCGCCAAAACAGCAATTTCTGATCATGTACTTTTTTTAAGAATTGTTTTTTTCAATTTCTGCAATGAATCAGTAACATTAGGTCTTGTTCTGCGAGAAGAATTATGGTTCCATGTATCAACAACATTTTGTCATATCCAGGGAGGATAATTGTGTTCCTAGTAAGTGCATCCAATATATCAGTAACCACTGGTTTACCCCGGGAGAATGAATTTGTTCCCAGTTTGTGTATCAATGAGTCAGTAACAACTGGTTTGTCCCGTGAGAAGATTTGTGAACCCAATGTTTTGCACAAAATGAATCGTTAATATCTGGGAAAAGGTAAAAGACTGTGTTTCTAATTTATGAATCCAAGGAATCAGAACACACACCAGCTCATGTACAAAGCGTAAAATTGTAACTGTAACATCACCTTGAAGAATAATGTTGTTACAATTTGGGACAATTTGTTACAATTTGGGACTAAATGAAAACGTAACACCTGCTCCCGATTCTGGTCCCAATTTTTGAATCCAATGAAATACTGACTTCCTGACTTTACATGGGAGAGGTAATGTGGTTCCAATTTGTGCAATAAATCATTAACCCGTTGTCTTGTCTTGTGGAAAGAATTATTCTCTGAATTTGTGAAGCCAATGAATAATTTCTCTTGTTCTGTGAGATGGATTGCGGTTCCAATTTGTGTGCACAATGAATCATTAACCCATTGTCTTGTCCTGGTAGAAGAATTGTGTTCCTAATTTATGCACCCAAGGAATCTGTAACCTATCGTCTTGTCACGGGAGAAGTGTTGTAGTCCCAATTTATGCATCAAATGAATCAGTAACATTTGTGGACATGTCCTGGGAACATTATGGTCTCAATCTGTGCATCCAACGAATCATAAATTTTTGGTCTTGTCATAGGAAGAGAATTGTAATCCCAATATTTGCACAAAATGAATGATTAACCCATAGTTTTGTTATGCGTGAAGAATTTCTGGTTCCATTTTGCGCATCCAATGAATCATTAACCTCGAGACTTCTCCTATAACAGATGTATTCTCAATTTGTGCATTTAATGAATCAGTAACTTCTGGACTACAGATTGGTAGTCTTAGATTTGCTTTCAATGAATCATTAACCTCTGGAGAAGATTTGTCGTCTCAATTTCTACACACAATAAATGATTAATTCATTGTCTCGTTTTGCTATATAAAATCATCAGTCTGGATATGTGAGATGAATTATGGTCCCAAATTATACACACAATGCCTTGTACTACGAGAAGAATTGTGGTCCCAGTTTTTGCGCCCAATGAATCATTAACCTTTGTTCTTATACAGGTAGAAGAATTGTGTTCCTATTTTTGACATCTAATGAAACTGTCTTCCCTCGTTGGAGATTAAATGTTATCCTAATTTGTACACAAAATGTTTCATTTATCTTTGTTATTTTCCAGTTAGAAGGATTTGGGTTGCAATTTGTGCACACAATAAAGCATTAATCTCTGATATTATCCGATGAGATGAATTTTGTTTCAAATTATTGCATCCAATGAATGGATTATCACTGTTCTTGGCCAGTGAGAAATCTGATGTCACAATTTGTGCACCCAATGAATCATTAACACTTCCATATCCAGGGAGAATTATTATCCCAGGGTGTATGATTACCCACTTGTCTTGATCTGGTTGAAGAATTGTGGTCCTAATTTGTGCAACCAATGAAACATTAAGCACGGGTTTGTCTTGGTAGAAGTATCGTCGTTCCAAATTATACACCAAATTAATCGCTGGCCTTTTGAAGAGAGAAGAATTTTGGTCCCAATTTGTGCAGCCAAGGGATATGACAAGACAAGAACTTGAGTTCTTTGATTTTACCCATTAGGACAACAGTTCTCACAGGACAAGACAAGAGGTTGGGTGCACAATTTGGAAAATATTAGATGTTAATGCTTCAGTGGTTGTACTAACTGAGACCACAATTATTCTCCCAGAACCAGACAATTGGTTGATGATTCATTGTGTACACAATTTAGCGAAAAATTATTCACCCAGTACCAGGCAATCGGTTGATGATTTATTGTGTATACAACTTGCAACCAAAATTCTTCTACCAGGATCAAACCATTGATTGATGATTCATTTACACAATTTGGGACAAAAATTCATCTCCCAGGAGCTGACGAGAGATTGATGATTCATTGTGTATACAAATTGATATTACAATTTTTCTCCCAGGACCAGACGAGAGGTTGACAATTCAATTTGTACACAAATTGGGACCACAATTCTATTCACAGGAACAGATGAGTGACTGATGGGTCATTCCATACACCATTTGTAAAAAAAATGTCTTCATCCTGGACACGAGGAGCATGTGATGATTCGTTGTGTACAAAAGATCAGAGGCGTGATTGATGAGTAATTGCGTACACAATTTGGGATCACAATTCTTCTAGAATGAGACGAGTGGTTGATGATTCATTGAGTACACAATTTGTCACCATATTACTTCCCCCAAGACAAGTCCAGAGGTTAATGTTTCATTGTCTGCTCAAATTGAAACCGCTATTCTTCTTCCAGATGACGACCAGACATAAATGATTCATTGGATACTCAATTTCTCCCTCCTCCTCCCCAAATTAAATCGTGCAAGAGAGACCGGCGAAAACTGCCTGTCATTCATTCAGTATTCTTGAGGAATTGCCGAGAGTTAATAGAAGCCAAAGATGACACGCAACACAGCCTAAACGCTTATCACTTGTTAACAAACACTATTGAATGACATTTCAGGTTATTTTGAAATGTGAACTTTTTGTTTCCATTTATTTTTGAACCTCTCCGTTACTCATGTGTTTAGTTCATAGTATCACAGCTTCCTTATTGAAAGACTATGCCAACATTACTAGATTGTCCATAGAGATATTACATTCCCGCTATGAAGGATCAGTTTATTCGTAAAATATTGACAGAGCTTTATCTATGGGAACTTTGGTGTACAAAACATATAAACTCGCCATTTTGCTGTGGTTAATATCTCTATTTTTCTCGAGATTATATATATATATATATATATATATATATATATATATATATATATATGATATAGGATATAGATCTATGATGAAAAAATATACAGAAAAAACAAACAAAAATCTTAATATGTAATTATGCTGTATGTTGACTTTATATTAACATTAATACAGCATAATTGCATATTAAGATTTTTGTTTGTTTTTTCTGTATATTTTTCTTCATATATATATATATATATATAACTTTGCTGAGCTGGCTTCCTGTAGCTCACTGGTAAAGCACACTTGTATTGAAGGTGGTTTGAGATTAATAACGGAATACAGGTTCATTTCCTGTTGACAGGCACATTTACTCTAAGACTTTCTATGTGTAGGTCGGTAGACATTTATATCACTGTTTTGAAGGATGTCGCCATCTACTCAAATATACCTCAGCAATAACGTTAATAGTAATAAGAAAAAGAAATATATGTAGTCATTGAATTACCTGTTAGTTGCATGATTGCATCTACAGATGCCTTCATTGGGTCACATGATTAATGAGATAAGCGTCTTTGTGAAGAGTTTGAGGTTACCGTTTTATATACGGAGGCTGATTGGGTTGTATTGAGTGCTAGAGAAGGTATATGTGTTCAGCACCTGTGATAGTTTCCTCTTTGTATATATACGCGTCGTGGAATCTAATTCCGTCTAAATTCAGATATTTTCCCTGTTAGGTATTTGAACATATTAAATGCTACACTGCTCCATTTGTTTACAATGTCAGCATCTGCAGGGTCGGTGTGAACCGAAACTTGTCTAAAAAGGAGATTGTTCCGGCTGACTGCCTTGTATCCATATTTCATAATATAACATAATGGCTGTCGATTCATTTAGTAATAATAATATATTGTAAAAAAACATTCGAAAATCTTTTTAAATAATGTTTATTTGTTTATCCTAATATCTATTTTCTTATCATATTTTTCTCTGAGTCCGTTTACTGATGCCGAAGTAATTACGGTTGCAGATTACAAAATATCGTAGAATCAACGCAGGCCTTAACGATTCTAATCAATGAAATAGTAATCGCATGCTTTCTCCCTCTCGCTCTTTCTCTCTCCCTCTCTGTCTCACTCTCTTCGCTTTCCTCTTCTTGTTCTTCTCCTTTTTCCTTTTCTTCCTTTCCTCTTCCTCCTCCTCCTCCTTCTTCTCTTCCTCCTCTTCCTCCTACTTCTGACAATTGATTACAAAAATATATGGATATTTTGAAAAAGAAGATAGAGATTAACTTGAAGTCCACGCAAAAAAAAAATGTATATATGTCATGGGTCCTTACCTATAACTGCAGAATGAACTCTTCCTAACACTATGTATAATAGGCCTCTCAAGAGAGAGGGACGAATCAAGCCGAGCTTCTCAGCTTGACGGTCGAACTCTCTGCCTCTGAGCAGAGAGAAACCCGGACGAGACTCCGCCGAAGGGTAGAGCCTCGTTCGGGGATGTTGACCAACCCGATTCTGTTTTTACAGTTTCTACGGGCATTTTTGGCCGAGCCTACGGCCTCGGGAAACCCACGTTAAACTCGGCCTTGTGCCATATGCAACTCTCGTGGGGGGTGACTAGATACCGAATCAAGCCGAGCTTCTCGGCTTGACGGTCAAACTCTCTGTCTCTAAGCAGAGAGGAACCCGGACGAGACTCCGCCGAAGGGTAGAGCCTCGTTCGGGGATGTTGACCAACCCTATTCTGTTTTTACAGTTTCTACGGGCATTTTTGGCCGAGCCTACGGGCTCAGAAAACCCACGTAAAACTCGACCTTGTAGCACATCTTTCCCTCGTTGCGGGGTGGGGGCAAGTAAATACCGAATCGAGTCGAGCCGATAGTAGTTCACTCCAAGCCAGAATGACAGTCATAGTAACACCTTCCACATCTTGTATTATTATTTTGTGTAATATACCTTCGTTATTTCTACTCTTGTGTTCGTGTTGTTCTTCCTTGGTCCTAACCTGAACTTTAACCTCCAAAATACTGGTAGTTTTGAACCCTGTATCGAAGCAAAGAAATTAATAATCCTTCTGATTTGAAGACGAACTCAGAAAAACAAGGTTTCTATTCTGCCCATTCTTTCTTATTTACTTTTTTTAGCTCTTATTCAGTTGAGTTAGCTTGGGCATTCACAAGTCTATAGCGCCAACCACCCGCCCTCCGACCCATCTCCCACAGGCGGGATGTGGCGAGCCTCTCGCTACTCTATCACTACATCCGCAGAAAATGCTCAGACGAACTACATACCCTGGCTCCGCCAACTCAAACATGGAGCATGTATGGACACGCCATGTCACTTACATAGTAGCAAATCACCTACAGTCCCTCCGTATTCTATCGATGAGAAGTAAGTTTCACTCTCATAGGGTCTTCCCCGAGAATCGACTCCCAAGAGGATATTTCCACGATCACTACAATCTGAACATGTTCAAAACTAGGGTCAACCGTTATCTTCAACTCCTAACGTAACCCTCTACCTCGAGTGATCCTCAGGCCTTGTAAAGGGTGAACGTTACTGTAAAAAAAAGGTAATCACGGTTCTGCATCAAGTTTGGAAGGTCAGGGAAGTATTTTGTGTCATAACATAGCTGGTCAATGTAGGTAGTTAATGGCCGACTAACTCATCTTGCTTCATGGCTAGGGGTCCAGAACAGTAGATCACTCCCGGGTTCTTGTTTTGCTCCTCTGCAGAGTGGTCCAAGGCGCATTACGCGTTCGCACAAGATCGATAAAATATTTAATAACTTAAACAAAAATTTTGTCCTCTTCTTCCAATCCTCAGAGACTCTTTTTTTTATATGAGTTGGAGTCTGATCAACTATTTTGTTACCGCCAATCACTGGTTAAATGAAGCAAGCAATGGCTTGGAATTTTAACACCATCCAAAACGAAACTGGTTACATTTTTTCAGGGATTTAAAAAAAAACACAAAAGGGATCTTTTAAAAACAACACACTAAATGGATTAATTGCTCAGCGTAATGAAACTGGGCATAATTTTTATTTTAAAGAATGTTATATTAAAAGAGAAAATAAATTATTAAGAAAATGTGGTTCAGTCGTTAGATCATACACAGTGAATTTACGTCCAAGTTCTTACAATATTTCACCTTTGTTGGCATATCTTCTATTATCACAATCTGGAATATTTAATAACAAAAGTGATGGAAACATAAAGAAAAAAATGAAAGAAACTAAATGAAATTGGCTCGACTGTATACCCAAATATATATTAAAAAAAAATTAATTAAATTTAAAATCCTCGGCGGCCCATCCCCTTCATTCGTATGTGTAGTTGCATCGACGTAAACATCTCTTTAGTCCTATAAGGTACGAAAGGACTAAACGCGTCACACGAAAACATTTTTCCGCTTTGTTGTAGATTTTTCTACACACACACACTGGTATTTACCCGAGTCGGCTCTCTGGCTAACGATTGTCAAGGTCTCTGTTTCCGGACAGAGTACGACTCAGTCGGGGCAGTGTGTAAGGACCGAGACTCGGCTGAAAAAAATAGACAATGCAATGTATCCAATACCAAGGTTGCGGGGGCTAGGTAAATTTTGACCTTTGGATCGAGGGTAAGCGCTCAGGTTACCCACACTAAACTTGACCTTGTCTAGTTCACTAGAATTCTCTCCGCCTGACTCCAACAGACTGGTATTTAACCAGTCCATTGGAGTCAGTCTGAGAGAATTCTACCGACGTCACGCCGAATAGTCTAAGGAAGACTAGGAGTTAGCTATAACAATTACATATCTTCTTCTTTTATGTGCCGTGTTCTTTAGAGACATAGGCGATCATGGCTCTCCACTTTCTCCTGACCCTTGTAGCTCTCAATAAGCTTTGGCATTTTGTTATTTCTCCCAGACCCTGTCCTGCCATCCACTTGCTTAATCTCTTTAAGTATGTCACACGTTGCTTTCCCTTGTCTCTCTTTCTCTCTACCGGCCCTGTGAGTATCAGATTTTCCAAGCCCTCCTTCCTCATGACGTATCCCAGAAATTTTATCTGCCTCTTCCTGATGGTAAGTATGTGTTTCCTCTTTATTTGCATCCTCTCCAAAATCCCACCGTTGCTCACATGTTCTGGCCATGGTATCCTTAGCATTCTTCTGTAGAACCACACCTATGTTGTCTCGAGTCTCTTCTTCATCTTTGAGGAGACCGTCCAACATTCGCTGCCGTAAAGGAGGACAGATATCACGTAGAACTTCAATACTCCTTTCTTTGTTACCAATGAAATCCTCCTGTCTCGTAATACTCTGCCTAGCTTTTGGAATGCGTCTTTGGTCATCCCAATACATCTTCGGATCTCAGCATTTACTGTCCTCTGTCAGAAAACTTCCCAGATATTTAAATTTCTGCATCTGCTTGATTTTAGTGTCCCTGACCTGCATTCTTTCTTCTTGTAGTTTATGCTTAGTCCCTTCTTCTTACTCTCCTCTGCTACCTTCTATAGAAGATTTTGTAGTTTCCTTTCCGTGTCTGCTATCAGTACAGTGTCATCTGTGTATGCTTTGGTGTTAAGATTGTGGCTGCTAATGATGAATCCTGGTAGGCTTTCCAGTTCTCTCAGAATTGCCTCACTGTATAGGTTAAATAGGTCTGGTGAGAAGACACATCCTTGCCTAACGCCCCTTTCTATTTTTGTATATCCGTTGAACTCATTCTTTATCTTTATGCAAGCAGTTCGTTACCAATACAGGTTTTTTGATTATTCTAATATCTTTCCCGAATATGTCAAGGTTGCTGAGCAGCTCCAACAGATCTTTGTGTCGTATTTCGTCGAAAGCCTTGGCGTAGTCTATAAAACATAGGTGCACGTTCTTCTGCACTTGTATTGCTCTTTCTGTTAACATTCTGAGGATAAATATTGCATTCCTTGTTCCGGTCTCTTTAACAAACCCGTACTGCTCATGTCCTATCTCCGGCCTGATTCTGCTGTGCGCTCTATTCATCAGAATGTGGATGATGAGTTTTGTTATATGGCTCATTAGGCTGATTGTTCGGTGGAGTTCACATTCGTGTGCACCTGGTTTCTTAGTGATATGAAAACAGATCTGCTTAGGTCTTCTGGTATATCCCCGCTGTTGTAGATTTCATTTATTATTTTCTGTAATTTTGTGTAAGCCAAAATCATCTAAGGCTATCAGCATCTCTGTTACGATTCCGTCTGGCCCTGTCACCTTGTTTCTGTTCAATTTGGCCAGTGCCGCTTCTACTTCGGTATTTAGAATTTCAGGCCCGTCGGTAATTCTGTGTATTACCGGTTATACTATTTCATCGTCGAAGAGTTGTCCAATATATTCGTTCCGACACTGGAGAATTTTTTTTCCTTCTCTAATATGAGTGTTCCATCCTTGGATTTTATGCATCCTGTTGACGAGCCAGTCTTCTGTCTTGATAGTTCCCTTATTTGTTTATGCATATCTCTTTCGTTTGTAGTGATCAGTCTCTCTATTTCTGCACATTTTTGTTTAGACACTCTCCTTTAGCCTGCCTGTATTTGGTCCTTATTTCGTTGGGCATTTTTCTGTCGCTTTTCTATCAGGTCGAGAATCTCATCAACAATTCATTCGTTGTTTTTTCTTTTTTGTCCATTCTCCTTTGGGATGATATCGTTTGCTGATGTCCCTAAAGCTTCTTTTAGTATTTTCCATTTCGAGTTTCCATTCAAGTAAATCGTAATGTATTTTTTAATAATGTAAATCGACATTGTAAAATACTTTTATTTTATTGAATTATTTTTTATATGCCAATTTATATCATTAAAAAAATAATTTCTTTATCATTTACTTTATTAAATATAATTAACAACAAAAAATGATTTATATTTTACACAATGCCTTTTCAAATGCATTATTTGAAGAAAAATATTCACTAATTAAGGTTTTAATCTTTAATAAATTAATTTTATTCGGTTATAATGACGTTATGTTTTTTTGCTGGTGCTGAGTTGTCGCGGTCTTGAGTTGTCCCGGTGCTCAGTTGGCGGTATTGAGTTGTCCTTCACCTTTTTAAATGGATACTTAAAATATATATGTATATTTACAAAAATATAACAATACGAGCGCACAAGTAAAACTAAAAAAAATCCTCACCTTACCATTTAAGCCGTTTTTGTTATTTCATTTTTTTTTTATATATCTTACGATTCAGGGCTTTAGAGCATGACATTTTTTTTTACTTTTCATTACATTCCCTCCACAATTTGTTTTGTATGTTTTTATATATATATTTAAATATATATTTTTTTTAATTTTTCGAATAAAAATATTATGCCTACAGATTATTTAAGTATGAGAATTCGTAAATTATTTATACTTTAAATTATTTTTTCCTCAGATTGAATTTTTTAGCAGGCAGATAAATGTAGTAATTTTGCTAGTGCATTACACTAATAAAATATCACAAAATTGAATAACACACATATTCTTTTGGCGTTAAAAGGTAAAAAATATATATATATATATATATATATATATATATATATATATATATATATATATATATATATATATATATATAATATATAGAAATATACGAAAAAAATACATCCAATATATATCAAATAAACATATATAAAGTATATGTACTATAAATACATAGAAATAAATATATATGTATATGAAAATATATATATATAATATATATATATATATAAAAAATATATATAATATAGATACCAGATAAATAGTATTAAATGATAAAATCCAAAATTACCTCAATGGGGTAAAGGCCTATTTCAACCGACGAAAACTTCGTCAGTCTTATTCAACCCCAGTATACAGACTGAGTTCGTGGCGGAATTAGCAATTTAACTGTGACAGCATTCGAAAAATTTATTCATTTCAATGTTTCAGTCAGACAAAAGGCACAAGCCAGTGGTCAGAGGAGGGTGGAAGGTATAATATTAAACTCGGATATTAACCTTATGACATTAAATTGATGTTATATGAAGAATGAAGTGTTAATTTGAAACTAAGAGAGGGACAAAAAGTTTTTTTTAAATAAAATTATATACATAGATAAGGTTAAATTTAACAAAAAAAATACAAGTTCCTACTTAAAAACACTCTTCCATAGACAAATTATACTTAAAAGTAAAATATATTTTAGAAATTAAAAATAAGTTCTATTTAGGGAATTTATATTAAAATTAAGTAAGAGTATATATAAAAAAATTATAATGAAATAGATAGATAGATAGATAGATAGATAGATAGATAGATAGATAGATAAAAAGGTGTAGGTGATAAAGGAAAGGAAGTTCTTAGAACAGTGGACATATATATTCTACATATAACCACAATTTAATGTCATATAATTATAAATAATATGTTGTCATAATAACATGGATAGTCATATATTGTGAGCAAATAACAGATAATTATAAATTTATAATGATAATGGATAATCATTATAAATAATGTGTTGTCATAATAAAATGGATAGTCATATATTGTGGGCAAATAACAGATAATTATAAATTTATATTTACAATGGAAAATCATTAGAAATAATATGTAGTCATAAATGAATAGTCGTAAATTATGAGCAAATATATCGAAAGTCATTTGGCATTTGATTCCAAGTTAACAAATATCAAAAGATTTACGCCACTAATAAAACTATATATATGTAACAGACTTAAATGTATTAACGATGCTTTATCCTTCAGGTGTGTGATGGTTCAGGAAATATAATTTTGCATGATTATTCGTTTATTGTGTGCGTGTGTATATGTGTATATGCGTATATGACACATGCCCTTGATATTATTTCCTCGGTGTTTCTTCTTTGCTTCAGAACACTTTCAAACAAAAACTAATCGTGATTTCCCACTCGTGCCCCACAGAAAAAAAAAAGAATGAAGCCATGTCTGAATTGTTAGCGAATAATTACTTTTTGCGATTTTCGTTTGTTTCTTTTCAGTGTCGTTCAGATTTTTGTAGCCCGGTAAATCGGCATTCCGTACACAGCGCGTTCGCTTGTTTTTGAAATCAAAGATGAAAGAAAAGAACGCGCTTGATGTTATGAGAAATCAATAAGAAAATGATCGCTTAAACCAATCGTGTGCAGACAAAAAAAGAAAGATAATGATAAGCAGAATGTAAGAGAGTAAAAGAAAGAAAGGAAAGAGTTAACGAAAGACACGGAGAGAGAGAGAGAGAGAGAGAGAGAGAGAGAGAGAGATGAGTTCTTTTTTATCCAACTGGAATATTATTTGCTAGCTTTCCGATACAGGACATCAATCGCCTAAGATACTCTTTTGCAGATGAGATATTCGTAAGTACGAGCCCGTGTAAAAGTCATTATTTTCAATGGGGATTTTCAAAGCAAACATCTACACTTATCAGATTGAAGCAATAAAATCTTTTCTCACAGACCATTCACACCATCTATGTATGTATCTATGTATGAATGAATGTATGTATGTATGTATATATGTATATATGTATGTATGTCTCAGTCTCTTCATCTCTCTATCTATCTCTCTCAGTCTATTCATTATGTTTGTATGTATCTATTTATCACAATCTGTTCATATCTATCTATCTATCTATCTATCTCAGTCTATTCATTATGTATTTATTATGTATGTATGTATCTATCTATTTATCACAATCTATTCATCTCTCTCTCTCTCTCTCTCTCTATCTATCTATCTATCTCAGTCTTCATTATGTATGTATGTATCTATCTATCTATCTATCTATCTATTTATCACAATCTGTTCATATCTATCTATCTATCTATCTATCTATCTATCTATCCATCCATCCATGCATGACTGTTTAGCTATCTTAGTCCCTTCATAACTATCTATCTCAGTCTTTTCATACGTGTAAGTGTCTCGCAATGCATGAATGGTCAGACATGTGTGGTGTAAGACGTCTTGATAATGTAGTTGTTGCATATCCAACATACATATTTGTTTTTCTGTTTGAGATACATTCTCACAAGGGACATTTGAATTGATATATATTGTTGATTTTACATAATATATCAGTTTATGGGAACAAATTATTGCGAATAATTAAATTGGTTGTAGGATTTTTGAATAATAAATGATTAATTTTATTTTTATTAAAATCCATGGAAGATATATTAGTACGAATGAGATTTTTTATGATTTTCTCATCCTGTTTGTAGTTAGTGTGCATCTGGTTACAATATAAGAGTTTGAGGAAGTGCCATTTTCTATTTGACGTGTGTTGAGGTTTTTGATAAATCGTCTTATTTATTCATCTACAACGTTCTTCGGGAAGCCATTATTAATGAGAGTCTACTTAATATTTCTTAGTTCAGTGAAGAAAATCTTTTTGTGGAAGAATTAATGTGTGCTCGGATAATAAAATTCTGTATAAGTGATGTTTTGTAGTAATTAGGGCATTCACTCTTATAGTTGAGAGTGCAAGAGTTTTTGCTGGTTGTTTTTTTATATGGGGAAATAATAATGGTATTATTATTCGTGTCTATTAAAATGTCAAGGAAATGGATTTTTTTCTCTTTGTTATGTTCGTATGTGAACTTGAGAACAGATTTTTTGAAAGATTTTTTTTGAGTTCCATTATTTCTTCTATGTTTTTAACTAAAATAAGGATATCATCTACATATCTTAGGTAGATGGAGGGTTTCTTAGTGGTACTAAATATATTATTTTCTAGGTTGGCCATATAGAAGTTACTGAAGGTTGGGCCTAGAGCTGAACCCATTGCAATCCCATAGCGTTGCACATATACGTTTTTTCTGTGATCATAGAATGGGACTTCAGTGGTACAAGTTAAAAGTAATTTTCTTAGTATCTTAGGTTTAATTTTTAATGGTGTCAGGGATTAATTATTGTATATATATTTTTAATAATAATGTCAATCGAACCTGTATCCTATACGGAACCGTCATATAGCCTGACGTGCCTTAACCGATTGGGCCACAGAGGAGCGTTTGGTTAGCAAGGTCGATTTGACTGTTTTTAAACACAATTTTCCATGATGTTCTCTCATTCATTCATATCTGCTCAATGCGTATCCAAATGTAAACAAATGACGTCATACATTATGAAAGTCCGACAATTATTTAAGACATAATTAAGTTCGATTACTGTCGGAGGACGCATATTTTCTATGAAAATTTCTCGGACATTCAGGCCGGTAAATGCAGTTAATACTGTTTATTATAAAGAGAGCATTTACTTAAATATTTGTATGTATAAAAAGAACGTATATATATATATATATATACACAGAGCGAGTAAGAATGAGGGATGGGAGGAGAGGGAGAAGAGAGAGGGATGGAAGAAGGGAGAGAAAGAGAGCGAATGAGAAATGTTAATAGGGGACGACGACAGAGTGTCAGCCAAGTTTTCCGATGAGTTTCATTTTGTGTTGAATAAGTTCGTTTGGTATTAGGTGTAAACAGGAAAAGGACTTTGTCAGAATTGTGTTATATTCCGAGTGCGTTCATGTATCATTGTTTGTCTTTTTTCTTTTTTCAAGAAAAGAAAGGAGAAAGGAGAGAAATAGCCAGTATAGCGTTTGTTTGGTTAATTTCAAACATTTACGACAAAAGACCCCCTTTAGTTTCCCCAGTAAACCCTATTTAAATTTATTTGAACCTTAAAACTACTGCTTAATTAATTAAAATGTTAACTAAAATGTATGAAAAGTTAAAAAATTTGGCTCAGGTTCAAAATTCTACCCCTAGCCTCATCAAGTTCAGATTTCCCCTCCCCGTGTTTTTCTATGCTGTGCATATTTTTCTTTTCTCTCACTTCTCGCCTGTGGAACTCCGACTACATGCTTTCCAGCTATTTTTAAATTACAAAAAATTAAATGCAATTTCAATCGCTATCTACTATCCTCCGGATTACTCTTTTCTCCTTCCGCTCATTATTGAGGGGATCTTGGGCCTTGTTTTAAGTGATTATTGCTTTTTAAAATCGTGAACAATTAGCATGTTAACCATAACCGTATTCCGAGGCGCGCTATCATATTTACTTTATTTAAATCAGTGTCTCTTATAGGACCCTTGAAATAGTTTTATGCCCCAGGAAAACCTTCCATAAAAATTACCATACACCATTATTAATATATATATCTTTTATATGTTTATCGTATCTAATATACGGACACTCGTCTTGTACACGAGTGAATCACTCAATGATACATGGATCCTCCACGTACAGGTCCTGTCCACTCAGTTAAGGCGGTTTTCACACTGACGCCATATAGACATCGCTAAATATATCCTCTATGGTTATTTTTTATTTTAAATAATATAAGTGATTGAAGCTTTTATTATAATAACTAAGGATTTACCAATATGCTGTACGTGTTTAGTAAAAAATACGAATAAAAAAAGAAACAAAAATTACTTTAAAATACATTATTTACATTATTCGGACTATTGTCCTCATCTTTGTCGCCATATTTATTACAACGTTTCGGCTGTTGTACTGTCCGGCCTTCTTCAGTTGGTTGGAATGTCGAACCGAAACCTTTATTTTGCTCACTGGGGTAGACTGTTCTAGTTCCACGTGCTATGTTTAATAGATGTCAGTTATCAGTTATCTCCTGTTAATTTCCTTCTAAAAGTTCTCCACGGCCTTAACCAGGTATTGAACTCACACTCTTTGGATCCTGTCAGTGGATGTAACTAACGCCTTTATCCACTATGCCATGTGTCCTTGAGGACCTATTTATCACCGTTTCTCACTGTATCCCTAGCGGCTTCTGGAGGAACACTAGAGTATCGGGGACACCGGTTGAGAAACACTAATTCAAATAGTGCTTGATTATTAAGATATCGGAAAATATCCTTAAAATATATTTTTTTAAAAATAAGCGGTTGCTGAATTGCTATATAATACCTAATCTCATGAATGGTAGTGAACGCTAGACAATTCCCTCAAGAGACTCCAGGCGACAAAGATGTATTGCCAAGAAATGCTAAGAATACCATAGACAGAACATGCGCGTAACGAGGAAGTGTTAAAGAAAACAACAACAACAAAGTTAATACATTCGTGAGAAGGTGGAAGCTGAGATTTCTGGGACACATATTGAGGAAAGACGGTGTAACAGGAAAGGACTATAAAAGAAAGATTTATTCTCCCGTTTCATTTCCCCCATTATGGACATTATAATATCCGCGATATAATAACTCCGTACTTCACGAGCGAAACGGAATGTCTGAAAAGAAAATAATACACATATCTATATATACATATATACACATGTCCCACGCAGAGCTATTACATCAGATATATCTACACAGCAAAGTGTAAGAAGAAACAAAGGAAAGAGTATTATATATAATATGGAGATACCTATGTGTCTGGGGAAGTCATTTTTAGGGTTTCAGATTAAACCGGGTCGGATTCATCTATGTCTAAGGCAAGGAAATATTCGACGAATGAGAAACAGCGAGTCTTGGGTTTTCTCAAATTGAGGACTTCGAGCTGGAGTTTCATTTTATATCTGGGAATGATTTATTCCAAAAGTGAAACTTGTAAGTTGGTAGGGAGGCAGATTTAACTTCAACCCGGGCTATGAACGGCCAGGGCTACTGAAAGCTACCTTCTCATCTAGCTGCTGTAAACGAACGGAATTTGACTGTCGCTTTCGTCTCTGTATGGAGTGACGTCATTAAGCGACCTCCACGTGAGCCATGTGACTTATCTCCACGCAAAGAGGATAATCGTTTTCTGTATCCCTACAATGGCCTAAAGAATTTAACATTCGCAGAACGTACTAAGGGAAACAGAAGCAAAGTAAATAGCGAATAACCTACTCAATGAATTTGTGTGAATTCATAACAGAACAAATACAAAAATAGATGGTAATTAGTCAAACACTACTTCGAGCAAAAGAAGAGATGACCTGTTGGTGATCAAAAAAAAAAACTAGCCATATAAAAGAAGTGTATTACTTTATCTGTGTCCAAAATTTATTCCTTTCCGATGGCGAGTGAATGTTGGGTGGCGATTTCCAAAACTGCAACTGAAAAATACAGTTAGCAGAACATCTTTCGAAAACCAATGTAACAATCCGAACCGTTTTCACTGATACACTTTCTCTTTGGGAAAAGACTGGCACTGATTCTCCAATCCCTGTTTGTTCTGATTGACACCATTTTTTATTAAACACTGCTGGAGTGATGTCACGCTTATTGATGGGATTTCAACGTTAATTCAGAGATCAAAACGAATTGTAATTGGCAGGTTCCTCCATTCAGTAGTAGTATGTATGCCTTAGACAATCACAAAGCATACGCGTAGACACACACTTGGATGTGTACGTGTATGTGATTTCAAAGAGAAGCACACATACAACTTCACATTATGTAGACAAAGTCCAATGTTCGCTTAGAACCGTATATATATATACTAGCAGTAGAGCCTGGCGTTGCTCGGGGATGTAACAGTAAGAGTTGGGGACGGTTGTTGCTTTGAAAGATGTGCTTTGTAAGTCGACAGGAACTAAGTTTCTACAAAACGTTGAAACGCTATGCACACAAAGTTAAGGCAGACATCATGCAGGCCCAAGTATTCGAAGGTATCGAAAGAAGTAACGGAAAGCCGTTTGCCATTACTAAGACATCTATGAGTAAAAGCTGGCAGCAGTTACTGCTTTAACTTATTGGATCGTTAAGCATTACTGAAAGCACTTGTGGTAAGTTGTCCTGAAACCACGATTCAGTTGCGACATACATAGGGATTGAAGAGAAAACAAACGCGATGATGGCGGGTGATGGTATGAAAGTCAGAAGGCAGCAAAAGAGCTGGATAACCTTTACAAAGACGTCTTAGTAATGGCAAGTGGAGACTACGATGACCTAACGTTAAAACCAATATGACAAACAAAAAAATTGCCATGCAATCGGACTGCATGTGTGTGCATGGTGCTTAAACGCTACCGGGCGGGTTGTCTACAGGACCTCCGTGTAGGTTATGTTTCTAGCACAGTTGTTGGGAGAGTAAATGAAAACCCTGTCCTTAGAGCCAACTCGTGAGCACCCAACGTAAAGTTGGCCGTGAGAGAAGCACTGCTCACGTAAATGCAGACCTGCGATGCTAAACGTCTGTCCTTGTGATTTGTTAATCGACATAGCAAAACAAATCTTCACGGGAAATTGTGAGCGACAAAAGTTGATTGGTATGCTTGCGTCTGACAACAGAAGATGCATCCTGGGAATCAGAACGACTTCCCTCTTGCCGCAGCCAGTTGCAATGGTCGTCTCAATCAGGTTCGGAGAAAGGGATTTAATAATGAGGCGAGTCCCGTTGCACTGTTTAGGTGGGAGCAAATTCCTGATTAGCATAATCGGAGCACCAACTTTGAGACGAAGAATATGAGGTGGGAGTCCGGACGGCTGAAGGGAGTTCAAAACTTCTATGGGATACTCAGCTAATTCAGATGGATCGGAAGTTCTGTCGATGGACTTATAAACATGACATTGCCCGGAAATGCAATCCAACAGTTTAAGGTTGATGGAATCAACTGTACAGTTCTTCGGTGCCAATATGGCCCTCCCAGCAAGCCAATCGGCATCGGCAAAATTAGATGATAGGTTGTAGAAGACTGCATTCATCAATACATCCGGTGATTCAACAGTGGTGGCAAGCTGATCCATCTTCACAAAACCGTGTGTGTCAGATGGCATTTTCCCCTCCCCAAGAGCAAGAAGGTCCCGTGCGAAGTCAGCGGATCTGGAGTCCCCATTCAAGTAGGCAGGCATGTTGGTGCTCAGTTTAAGAGTCTCCACGTGGTGCCAAAGGGCAGACGACTTCAGGCAGGCGTGGACAGCGTCAGCGCGTGTACCTTTAGGAATAACAGGTAGAGTCTGTCTAACGTCGCCTGCGAGGAGAAGTGTTACTCCACCCATGGGGTCAGAGGAGTCGCGGATGTCTTGGAGACTTCGGTCAAGTGCCTCAAGGGCGCCCTTGTGTGCCATCGTGCACTCATCCCAAACTATAAGTTTGCATCTCCGCAAAACTTCAGCCTGTGGCGAATTCTTTGTTATGTTGCAGAGAGGAGTTTGTGACCGGCATAGATCAAGCGGCAACCTAAAAGCCGAATGAGCGGTTCTACCTCCCGGTAGCAATGTTGCAGCAATCCCGGAAGATGCGACCGCAATAGCGATCTCCCCACGACGCCGTACTTCTGCCTGGACTAATTTAGTAACAAAAGTTTTGCCAGTTCCTCCGGGCGCGTCTAAAAAGTATATACCTTCAATGGCGCCGTTTGCCCTGTCTGTTATAGTAGTGAAAGCAACCCTCTAATCAGGTAGAAGTTTGGGCTCATTTTCGTTAATGTATGCGTTCAGCCCCTCGATGGAGTAGGATTTTTCCCGCAATAACTCAGTTGGTACAGTGTCAAAACCATCTCTGAGCGGTGGTGGTGAATCGTAAGTTGGTAAAGAGGCACCTCCCAGTTCGAAAACAACATCTTCTAGGGCCACCAGCGCTCTGTTTAATATGAAGTCAGTGAAAACGCATTCAACTCCTGGGCTGTTACGCTGAACGGAGAACAGCACATCCTCTGACATGGATTCTCTGTACTTTAGCCAAAGCAAAATGGCGAATAGCGTTCGAAGCCGTGATGGCGTTCTGAGAAGTTCAGCCTCCGCCATGGCTGCATCCCATTGGGAGTCATCTTCAAGCAATCCCAAAACGGAAGCATGCCTCTCTATAAGACTGGCATTCTATGCCTTTGACAGTGCGAATATCTGTGAAACTCGTTGGCCCAGCAATTTCATGAAGTAGAAGGCGGAGGTAAAAGCACTCCTGCTGGCTGGGGGGGCACAGTATAAACGCGTCCAAGGCAAAAGTTAGACCTTACATCGGGAGAACCCTCGACAGGGTCACCAGCCTTTCGTCGAACCCACCGGTTGTTTGACCACACATAGTAGGACGGGACTTGGTATATCAATGTTTTGGCAAAAGCATCTGTTGAGCATAATTTAAAGAAAGCCGTTAGGGTTGTGTCTTTAGGGTTTTCCGCAACCTGCTGGGCGTTTTGTTCGGTGAAGTACATCCTCTGTCCATTTTCTAAGTGAACAGCAAGCTGCACAATGGCTGGAGCCCTTTGGTGTATGGGGAATCCGAAAATTCGCCAAAAGGCCTCGCTACTGCTGAGATAGCGTCCAGCCACGTAATCGGCCACCTCGTCAACGCAATTGTCGCGCCGGATACCGAATACGGCAGCATCGCTGCCTTTATTAACGTACTTGCAGATGTACTTTATTGACTTAACCGAGTGGCAGTATTCAACGTTTATGTGGGCTCCAAAAGTCTTGAACAGCAGCGGGCAATAAGGCACTACACAACTATTGTCCAGAGTGTGCCCCTTAACTGTCACAGTTCTGCCGCCCTCAGCGGGGCTTCTACGTCTGTACAGAGGGTAACCATCCGTCGCAGTCTGCGTTTCTGAGATAAACTTACGGGGGTAACCCTTTGCGCAAGTGGGGCCGCTTGACCAACATGACCTTTTTTCGTAATTCACACTACAGGGGCCGTGTATCATTTTTTTTTTAATGATTTCGTGGAGCAAAGGCTCCAGCGCAGGATCCGGAATTTCAGCAGAAATAAAATCGTCTATTTTGTTTGCGTCAACCTTATCGTTGAGCCACAGCAGGATGTGGGCATGAGGCAAACCGCGTTTCTGCCATTCCACTGTGTACATATGACACTTGGCGCGTCCGAAGACTTGCCCTTTAAGGATCAAATCCATAAGCTTTAGCAGCTGTAACCGGAAAACGCGGGCAATTAGATCAGGGCGGTGTGAGTACTGCTGACCTGGAAAAAGTTCGCGTGTAATATCAACCCATTTCGGATTGCACGTGAACGTGATGAACAAATCAGGCCTCCCACAATGACGGACATAGGTCATTGCGTCTTGTGTCCTTTCATGCATGTATCGAGGGCCACCAGTGTAAGAGGAAGGCAAAATGCACGGTTTGCCGAGATTGCGTCGGTCACCATCAGAACGCAGACCATCACGAAGGTGAATGTAGGAGTCGGTTCTAAGTTTGGATTGGTTTAACTTGATGAATCCTAACCTCTCCGACTCCATTTTTGCAGCCATGTCAACAGCGAATTGAAGAAATAGTTGACGGCACCTGTGCAAGTGGTTAAATTCACCCTCCCTAACCATAAAAATGTAGGCGTAGTAAGCCCTACAGGAGATTGTCTTTGAGGTCGACATGGAATCGCTGCTTGCCTGGCATATTGAGATTTTGAAGTGGTACCCATCGCTTCCGTATGGAAAAAGAAGGGGGTACTGGAGACAGTCGTATGAACGGTGGGTTTCACTGATGCGGCGCAGACTACCGCCCCGGTATTTTATGACAATGTCACGGCTGTTATGCTCCTCACCGTGGATGACTGCGGCAATTTCATTACATACAGGAGCATTGAAGCGACGCTCATGCTCACCGTGAGGCCGTCTGTCTGCATCGATGACAACACTGAAAGAGGGCAAAGAGTTGTTTTGCAACGCAAACTTTAAGCTTCGGATGTAACTGTTAGTTTCGTGAAGCATGTCTTGTAGACGGAACAGAATGTCTCTACGGGGACCGATGGAAATATCGCTAGGCAGAATGCCGAGACGCGCATCAACCTGCTCGTTGTAGTCTGCGAGAAAGTAAATTTGTAGGAACTGAGGTGGATCTCCCTGATCAGCCAAAAGTGATCCCATTAAGTGGTAAACCTGGCCTTGCACTTTGAAAGAAGGCATCCATCCCCTTCACTAATAGCCTTCGCACCAAAGACGTCATCTGGAAGCAACAGTTATACTTCCGTATTGCTTCAAGAAAATGCGTTGACTCGAAGTTGTACCCAGAAGGAGGTCCCTAAGTGGCTGGGGAGGCTCGTCTAAAGAAGGGAGTTTGATTTTGCCCCAGAGCAACAAAGCCCAGGTTGCTCACCGGCCCACTTTTTGCGTTGCAAAAGTGAAAACTTTATCCATGGCCCCTATTTGTACATCTCTCCTAGCGGAATAGTTGACAGTGCAGTCATAATTGAATGCGACATTTGACCAAAATGATGCAGACAGCGAAGTTACGCCATTCAAAGAAGCTCGAAATGAGCTAATGTTTTCGAGCCGTTGACGGCGTACTTCAGAGTTTTCTGCAACCCTGGCAGATGCAGTAGAGCGGGCATTTCTAACGCGACGGACAGTGGTCTGTGCAGGGCTTTCTAGGGCTCTAGCAGATGCAGTGGAGCGGACATTTATAATGCGACGAACAGTGGTCTGTGCAGGGCTTTCTAAGGCTTTCTGATAGGGCATTTCTAAAGCGACAATGAGCGGTTTCTTGAGGTTGTTCCAAAGCTCTAGAAGCGGCTGTAGCCCTAGTATTCCTATGACGAAGTGAAGTTGTTTGTTCGGGGCTTTCTAAACTTCTGGAGCAAGCATCACGATAACGACGAAGGGTTTTCTGTCCTGGGGACTGTGAAGCCCTCAACCTGGCCACGCGGACTGCGCCCTGTGAATTCTGAAGTGAACGTTCTTCAACTGAAACCCTGGCGCGGCGTGAGGACATAGTTGAAGCCGCTGAAGCCAATCTTTCAGTCCGCGCAGCGGCGCTTTCCATGGATAAGCGAGCAGCTGAGCTCGAGGCCATCTGTGAAAGACGCAAAGAGGTCTGTTCAGGGGTTTCACTCGCCCTCGCTGCTCTAGCAGCGGAGGCAGCTGCCGTGCGCCGTCCCAAAAGTTTCCTCCTTTTAGGTGGCATCCAAACAGTAAAAACGTCAAAGAGGGTAAAGCTTAAAAAGAGATTTCGACAAATCCCAAAATTGTGCACTGCTAACGTAGACACAAAAAGGGAAACACCCAGTAAAATGAGTTCAGATGTTACTCAAGGGGAACTCGAAACTAAAAAGTGGAAATTTAAAAAGGTAAACCAAGGGTAAAAATCCAAAAGGAAATGGGTTTTTAGTACAATTGGCTAACGTGTGTAGGGTTGGGTTGGAACTATAAAACAAAAAATCAGCTAGAACACGTAACAAATTGCGGTATACGAAGTTGGCGAATAAAGTAGGCCAAGTACGTGCACGTGGGCAACAATAAACGCAAAAGTGTGAAAGCACGCCCGAGTCACGCAGTAGAGATGGTTGACCTTGAGTGACGTTCCACTCTCTTTTAAAAAAATCGGCCAGCGAAAGAGGAAATCACGGTAGATATCGCTGTCATTAATGTAGGGGAAAGGTCGGTAATAGTGACCGTCCCCTCTCAACACAAACCTTAGGTGAAAGAAGAGAGAGTGAGAATACCCCCTCTCTCTCTTAGCGAATATTGCGTATCCTGTTGTGTTAGTGCGTGTATGGAGGCCGTCCGTAAGAGGAGGAGGGGGATGACCTTGGCGCCCGAAAAGCACCAACGTGTGGACAATTATTGAAGTTTAAAAATAAAATGTCAATTATGAGTCGAAGTTCGCTGATGAAACGACGAAAATTCTCGTAAACCCTAAAGCAAGACATACAGAAGCCCCTCGTAAAAGACTTACCTGCAGGAACCAAAAAAAAAAAAGCACGTGGAACTAGAACAGTCTACCCCAGCGAGCGAAATAAAGGGTTCAGTTCGATATTCCAACCACCTGAAGAAGCCCGGAGCGTACAACGGCCGAAACGTTGTAATAAATATGGCGAATTAGTCCGAATAATGTAACGGAGGTGTGGAGGCCTCACACTTATACATTTATACACACACGCACACGAATATACACACTTACGCACATCATACTCACGCACACCCTAATGAGCCAAATGATAACACACACCCACAGCAATACACACGCTTACACATATCATACTCACTCACTCCCTAAGAACCAAATGACACACACACAAACACTAAACAGAGACACATCCCCTCACCAGGCCCAATAAAACTGTCAAACTGAACAGAGAATTCAGAGCAGCATGTATCTATCCAGCTCTTATCTCAAATAACAACTTAAAAGAGACTGTTTGACCAACACAAGGATTGTTAAAAGATTCATGTTAAAAAGATAAAAAAATAAAAAAACAAATGAAAACTACAGACAAAAGTTCATTTTCTCCAGCAAAACATTCATTTCTGTAGTTTACTGCTATCAGCAAGCAGAAATATTTCTCCTCCCGATGATGGCCATTTTGGACGAAACTAGTCGAGGAATCTAAATGAAATAATAATAAAAAAAACGAAAGAATATTAATCTACAACCCAGTGTGTCTAACGATTTTAATTTTTTATATTTTTTCATTGTTCAATATATATATATATATATATATATATATATATATATATATATATATATCTCTGTAAACATTGTTTGTAGTGCATACACGTATTTGAGTAGACGCTCCGTTTATTTATTAAAGAGTATATTGATTTACTTTCATCTACCAGGTTGAATATACGATAAATTTTTTTTAAGGAAAATATGCTCTCTCGGGCAAAATTCAAACCTTCGTCAACCTTGTGACACTATTTAAGTTGCTAGAAAGAAAGAAGAAAAAAAAGGAAAAGGCGAGAATTAAATTTAGCTGATAAGAAGCCATCACGAAAAGGACATTAAGCGATGTTATTCTTTTTAACAAAGAAAAATGATAAAGGTTTTATTCTCACTAGCGAGGAAAGTAAGGTCGCGGATATGTCGGATTTAATTTAATTTATGACGACGCACCCAATCTGCCCATGGCAATAGTAAATATTTCAAGTTGGACAAGCGACCTCCGCAGAGTGCTGGGAGATAAAGATTAATTAGGTCAAGCTTGACCGAAACCAAAATGTCCGTTGAACCACCTCCATGTCATTTGGGAAAAACACCTGTTTATTGTCAGGGCTGGCTATGATAGCAAAATTATTTCATCAGAACGAATAATTGGCACCAAGGTGCGATATGTCCAATTGACCACCCACTTGTTTGGCGAAAATCTCGTTGACGAATTCCATATGAAATTCGGTTAAGATATAAGAGTCTAAGGACTTGTGGCCGAGAAGAAGAAAGAGAAAGAAAAGAAAAAGAAAAAGAAAAAAAAAAGGAAGATAATTTTTTTTCTTTGAGCAAGATTTTTTAAACCGAGGCTAGTCTAGCCACACCCACACTGCTGGGCGCCCATTGGCTGAATGCTGGCATGAGCGTTAGGCGAAGGTAATCATGTGAAGCAGGAGGGGAGGCCTGTTGGCACCCATTGAAGAGATCGGTATGAGATGCCACTGTGAGAGAGAGGGGAAACCCGTTGACACCCTCTGAGGGTATGGGTGAGATATCAGTATGAGAACAGAAGAAGGTGGGAGGACGAAAGACTTCCAAAAATGGAAAATAATAAATTTTCCTGACCGAAAACAAAGAAGTGGATTGTGGATTTAGAATTATTAAGGAACCTCAAACCCCGACAAGCCCACCCCGGTTTTGGTCGGCGTCCATATAAGCAGAGTCGCAGCGAGTGAAAAGCAGTTTAGTTGGCAATTCGAGTTGAACCTGACTGAAAGATTCCACGCAAATCACGACCTCAACTTCTAACCAAGAACAATTTATTTTTGAAGAACGACTTAGACTCACACCACCAAAACAAGTTTTACGAATATCGCCTGAAGATACACCAAGAACCAGTTTCTTAAAGAACAAACAACTTAAGATGTTAAAACTCGCCTAACAAACATAAAGTGTTACGAATCCATATAGCGGATTGGGAGAAAGACGCAGTCCTATATTTCGCAACCAGATATAAAATATTGTTATTCTTTTTTAACACATTTGAACTTTTCGAGTTATTATTTTCTTTTCTTTTACATATACTTGTGCGGTATTGCCCTTGTTCGGACCCGACTTGCATTACGGCCCGGCGACTGATTGATTTCGTCTGCCTAAGATGAAATCACAACGTGGGTAGGTTAGACTAGAAATCAAAACAGTTACTTCGGTAACCAGACGTTGGAGGCGAGCTGGGAACGACAAGGCTGATACCGAATCTAACCAGATTCCCATCCGAATCAGCAAAAAGTTAGAACGTCACAATTGGCGCCGCGACTAGGACAGCACGGCAGGCGCGGCCAGGCAGACATCACATTTGGCGCAGTGACACCGGGGGACGTCACAACCTGGATTTCTCGAATATTTAAGTCGGCAGAAGAAAATAAATACACTGTTTAATAAATAAAACGAGCGTCTACTCTAATACTAGTATCTACTGAAAATAACGTTTAAAGTGTGAAAATCAATCAGATTAATAAAGAAAATTCATTATTTCTTTTGAAGATATATATATATATATATATATATATATATATATATATATATATATATGCTAAATAAATAGAAGAGGAATTAAGAAGACAGTAGATAACCTTATAAACTTTCTCCACTTCGTCTCATCTCCACATTTGTTTCGGTTACTATTATACATGCCACAAGCATATATATATACAGATATATGCACATGCATGTGTGTATATCCAGCATTCACTTGTATCTTTTGAAATTTAGGCGACTTCATTTTCATCGTTATACTTGGTGAGGATGTGCGGGGGGTGTAATGAATAACGGTTCGGAATGAGAAAGTGAAGCGCCCAGTTCGAATTTCAGTCGAATACATTACATTTACTTACGCGAAAATAACCTTGGGAAAGATCTGAATCCTCAGCTACAGTTTAAATAGTAAAAATTTTTGTTATCTCCAAATAATTCTTAATACAATGTATTCACTCGCAAAAAATAAATTAAAAAAAATATTTAAAAAATGCAATTCAAAACGTGTTTGAAAATAGTCCGCAATGGGTTGATAAGGCCTAAAAAATCACCCAATTATTCATGGCTATTCGTTTAGCAGTAACGTGAATCAAAAGCTACGTGATGATGTGATTTAAATTTGTGTGTTTTATTTTTTTAATCATTTCACAAAGCGGAAATTCCACTGTAGGAATGCAGCGGGTTGCAGGGAGTGAAAATGAGAGAAAAGACTGAGTATAGGGAGGATTGAGGAAAGGACAAAACATGAACGGGATTCAAGAAGATAGAAGATGGCGATTGACGTTTCATTTAATTTTTTGAAGATTGTATTTTTCAGTGAAGCAAGTAAACGCAAGTGAGTTCCACGGGCGGGAAACGCGAGGAAAGAAATTGTTGGAGCATAAATGACGGTTGCATTTAACTATTTCAACACTAAGAGGGTAGGGCCAAAATGCCAATAGAATAGCACGCTTAAATTTATTTAGTCGGGTTACCAGGGGAAAAAATGGCTGCCAGAAAATGAGATGAAAATATTTGTAGAAAAGACAGAGGGAAGCCAAGTCACGTCGATGAGAAAGTGACTGAAGTTGAGATGCCAAGTCAGGATCGATTACATGACAGATCCTTCTTTGGATTTTCTGTGTGTTTGTGTCTGTAAGTATTTTTCGCCCTAAGTACTTGTTTTACGAAGAGCTTAAAGTTGCTAAGCGCCCTAGACAGAAACCGAAGAAATGGAACCGATATTTTATAGAACCGACTCGCCGATCACTACAATCTTAACTTGTTTAAATCTAGGCTCAATCGTTATCTTCCCCACACATCTTCATAAATTATACCTCTAAATCTGTAAAGCTCAACCTCAAGTGTCTCTCAGGCCTTGTACAAGTATCATTTACTTATAATTATACGTATATAATCATTATTATATATAAATAATATAATACGTATAATGTACGAATACTTTATACGCTGGTGCTTCTGCTATGTATTTAGATATTTTTGATAAGATACAAAGAATCCGCGATGTTATTGGTCCTAACTTGGCATCTCAGCTTCAGTCACTTCCCCACTGCAATAACGTAGCTTTCCTGTGTTTTTGCTTTAAATATTTTCTACGTAATGTTATCAGTTTCTTCTTTCGCTCTACTCGATTTTAGAAATCTCTTCCGGCTTCTTGCTTTCCAGTCAACTTTGATCATCAAAAATTTAAATGCGATGTCAATCGTTATCTACTGTCTTCTTAATTTTTCTTCTTTTATTGTTCTTCCTCCTTAATGATGTTTTCTCTTTTCCTCTTATTGCCTCACATTCAGTAACATTTTAGTGGCTTTATTGCCTTGTTTAGGGAAATTATTAGAAAGAATAATTATTTCTTCAAGTCGGTTTTTTTTTTTTTCACAATTTTCTTTTCATTCATTTTTTTTCTTCTTTTTTCTTTCTTTTGCTTATTTTCTTATCTTTTTTTCGTCATGTTTTATTCATTATTTTTCTTTTTCTTCTTTCTTTCTTTTCTTTTTTCTTTCTTTTTCCTCTTTTTGTTTTACTCCTCATTCTTTTCTTTGTTTTCTTTCTTCCTTCTTTTTTCTCTTTTTAATTAGTTTCTTATTCCTTTTTTTCTACTTTGTATTTTAATTATTATTCTTTCTTTTTCTTTATTCTTTCTTTTTCTTTATTCTTCTATTTACTTTTTTATTTTTCCTTCTTTTTTCAGTGTTTCATTTTTAACCTTTCTTGTTTTTTCTTCTTTATATTTCTTTCTTTTTTTTTAATCAGTTTTTTTTTTATTTTCCCTTTCCAATGCTTCATTCTTTTCTTTTCTATTCTTTTTTTCTATTTCTACCTTATCTTTTTTTTTTTTTTTTTTACTTTTTCCCTTTAAATATTCACCCTTTTGTCGGTCTTTGATTCATATTTAAATCTTTTAAATGATTTCACCCCATCTCTCTTTTATTCCATTTCTTTCTTTTCCTTCTTTCAATCTTCGTCTTTTTTCCTTTCTTTCTTTATTATTATTTATTTTTTTTGCTTTGAAACTCTTTTTTTCTTTTAGAAAAACAAAAACATTAATAACTCCATTTCTGATTTATCTGAAACTTTTCCTTCCATCCTTAATTCCACACACACCTTATCCACTCTCCACCTGACCTCCTACAGTTCCGCCTAATGTACATCGCTCTCACCCAACTCCCAAACCGCTTTGAACTGTCAAGCAACTACTGACGTCATAATCAATTTATGATGTTCCTCTCGCATCGGAAAGATTACTGATATAAATTAAGTAAATGATCAAACATCCGAAGCATAAATATCTTCAAATGTTCAAAACTGCAACAAAATCCATTGTATATGCGTTATATGTGTAGTTACGTGGTTGTAAATAATTTTACTGATTTTTTTAATATATATATATATATATATATATATATATATATATATATATATACAGTCTAATCTACCAAATTGCATATTAAGAATCGGTTTTGCTTATTTGGAAGAACCAGATCAGACCAAATGTTCTGCAGCCATACCGAGTGTAACAGCAAAATTGTTCAAATCGTGTAACAGAAAAAAATTATTCAATTGCTAGATTAGTTCTAAACCGTTGTATCTTAGAAATGATTAAAGATATCTTACTGGAATTCTCCGAGGGCTTTATAACACCATTGAACTCAACATTGAGCAATAAGAATGTATAATTACTCTCCAAGCTTAACAGAAGAATCGTGATTAAATCGATCATAAACGAAAATGACCTGTCCATCATTAATTAATAATAGCTAAGGACCGGAAGCTCATGAAAGACTGAAATTAAGTTCAAATATATATATATATATATATGTATTATTTCAGGATCATTTTCCAAGTTATTCAAGATGATCTTCGCCCTCTTTAACCTTCGAACTTTCTGTCCTGGAGAAACTCGGTGCTTCACAGATTTTACGTACGATTTCATTTTCTAGTTTTTACACATTGCTGTTTGGACTGTCATAGGTGAAACTCCTCTTTCATGTGCCAAACGTCTTATATGTTGAGTTGGATCTTTTCCAATTGATCTCTTTAGCTCTAAATTGAAATGATTATCCCTCTTCTTGTTGTGACCTCATGATTCAGTTTTCTTCTCTACTGTTCCCTCTTTTTAAAACTAATTCACCGTTCTCTTGATGGTTCTTGAATGGATTTGACGATGGAAGCGAGTGTATGAATGTTGGTACCATTGCTGAAGGCCGGAATGATCTTTTTCCTCTCGCCATTGCCCAGTTGAGGAGACAGTGGGTATGACACAAAACGATTATGACCTGTTCACTTTCTAGCTGAATGACTAAAAGTTTTTTTTTCAGTCATTCTTACGACAAATGATATCATTAAACGTCTTATCTGAAAACCTGGAAAAAAGAAACTTTCGTGGTATTTTTAGATACTAAACATTTTGTGGGATAGACAATTCGGCTGTTACACGATTTGGACAATTTTGCTGTTACATTCGGTATATGGGTAGGAGATGCCCAGTTTCCACTTTCCAGTCTCGTTAAAAAAAAAAACGTGACTGCGTCATTGTGGGTGACGAATTATTTTCCTCCCTAAACTCGCTTTGTCACAGACGAAACCACACAAGCCTCTTGCTGCTCTATCGCTATTTCCATGGAAAATGTTCAGTTGTACTAATTTCCTTAGTTCTTCCAGTTTTAACATTGTTTGTTAAGAGCTGCCATGCCCCACACATTGTCGCGAACCACCCTCATTCCCTTCAAATTACTCTAGCATCTTCTTCCCACGAAGCGATTCTCAAAGGGATTCTTTCCCGATCACTACAATCTTAACGTGTTTAAGTCTAAGGGTAACCCTTATCTTAGCCACGTATCCGCATAAAATGTGCCTCTTACTCTGTAATCCTGTACCTAGAGTGTCTTGTACAGGGGGAACATTAGTGAAAAAGGTTGACCATATTTGCCGCAATCTCTGAATATGAAATCCAGTGAAGTCCATAATCTGTTCAATATCAGAGGTCGGCAGTGAAGATTCAGAGAAAGTAACGGTTGTTAAGTAATTCTTTAAGTCTTCGATATCAGGTTGGCAGTGTAGACAATTTGGGAGAAAAAAATGGCTGCCTTTATTCACGTCGCATTGAATATTTTGAGCTTTCTGATTGGTTAACCCTTCTATTGGTGAACTATAAAATGAGTCAACTCATTTAGGCTAGCTCACTAGTACATAATACCCAAAAAACTGCAACGCAAAAAACATTTTCAATGAAGTGCATCTCTTAGAAGGACTAGTATAAGGACCCTTTGGCATCCCTATGCGTCGCTATACGAATCACCTGAAACAGATTATGCTACCTTGTCCATAAACCCTGTAATAAGCTCTAACCTTCATGATTAAGACCTGCGCTGTCCCTCACGCGGTAGCGAGGCACCCTCATTCTCTTCAAATTACTCAAGCAGCTTCTTCCCACTAAACGCTAATTTCGTGGAATCGACTCTCAAGTGGATGCTTCTTCGATCACTACGATTTTAACGTGTTCTTGTCTAGTGTTAACCGTTATCTTACCCACATATCCGCATAAAATGTACCTTTTACTCTGTAACCCTCTACCTCGAGTGGCTCTTGAGCCTTGTACGGGATGAACATCAGTGTCAAAAACGAATTCGAAACGCAGTGCATCTGTAAGAAGGGATAGCGAACAGAATATGCGCTGCCAGTGGGGATTGATTTGGGGAAAATTTTATTATTGAAAAAAAAAAAAAAGAAAAAAGGAAAAAAAGCTCACGGTGTACGAATCTGAAGTCATTTCAACTTTATTCCAAGAAAGCAACACACGGACTTTGCATTGCCGTTGGCCCCCATATCAGCAGATACGACGTAATCATTACTGCGTTACTGGTCCCCAGCCAAGTGTTATTTCATGTTGGGGAACAGATGATAATCAAATGAGGCGAATGGGAAGAGTGGTCAAACCGTTGAAAACGACAGTCACGCACAGCAGCGATTAGAACCAATGCCCTGTTTTCTGAAGCACTGTAACATGACTACTTTCAGCAGTTTTCATGGGTGTTTGATCTTGATAGCCTTTCTTAACTGTCTTAGCAATTTGGCATAGTACTCTCCATTGATGGTGTGGCCCCTTTGGTGAGAGTCAATAAACACAATGCCTTTTAAACATTAACTGAAAGGATTATATATCCAACCGAGTAGTACTTGAAAAAGCTCAAACCGACAACATCGAAGCCCAGCATAATCAAACACCCTCTTCGATGGACTCCACGCGAACAACGACAGACTCCCATGCCAAATCCAGAAACTGATCAAGGGCCCAGTGGCCGCTATAAGAATCAACAGACTATGCTTCCGCGTACCGGCGCTGCAAGCGTCGTACACTAAAGGTCTACAATGTTCCTCCACGGAGTCTGGAAGTAGTTTGTATTTTTTTCTCACTTCTTCTTTGACATTAGTGCCCAATGTCATTTTAGGGTGACCCCTTGATCTTTTGAAGCGTTAAGTTATACAGTTTACAGCAACTCTGGTTTTAAGATAATAGTAGGATATTACCAGTGAACAGTTACCGCCCATCTGCCACCATTACGTTATGGTTTCTAGGATTTGCACGTCTTAGCACTTCGTCGATGTTCCTTCTATCTCTCTAAGACACATTTAGGATTTTGCGATGCCATGATAAGTGAAACTCATCTTATAGTTGGTCAAATCATCTCATAGTTTGTTAAATCCAAGTTTAGCATGCATTTAAGACATTTGTGAGGACAATAGAGTTATATAATTTTTAATGATACAACCGGAGACCTTATTTGAAAACCAAACAATATAGAGTCTTTTGGAAACACTATAATCTTTTCCAATACGATTTTTAACTTTTTTTAACTATGTCACCAGAATCTTCATAAATACATTGGACCCTATTGTAAGGGGGGGGGTAATATGATGTCTATGTAGTCCACCACTATCAGTGGTTTACCTACTTCACGCTGCTGGCGAGTATTGTATTTTGTTGATGCTATAAAGATTACCATTTCATTTCCAACCTCCGTTTTTGTTATTTCTCATTCAGTAACCTTTTCTGGGTTACAAAAGTATTTATGAATGAATCAGAATGTACCGAAAATTTTGTCTTAATGGTTAAAGTTATATATTTAACTCATCAATATCGTAACCATATCTTCCGAAGAGAAACCCGAATATAAGAGAGATTAATGTATATAAAATAGACCAATCCCGGATATAAGAGACTTCTTCTCCGGTCCTGACAACTCTCTTATATCCGGGTTACACTGTACAACTAAATGGCTTTTCATTTCTTTTAAACTAGGTGTTATTCGGAATGAGAAATATCTGAGGAATATGGTAAAGGAAGCATTATTTCCCAGCCCCGTTCGCCCAGAAAATCTTTGACCATAAGAGCCGTTGTAACGAGGAAGGATGTTCCTTTTACCATTTGCGAAAGTTGGACGCTTATGTCCAAAGATACATTTAAACGACTTACGCTATGATTGATTGATTATCGTTTAACTTTTACTTGATATATGTCCTCCAGTATGCTGGGCAATCTCCTCAAAGATGAGAAAGAGACTTGAAGCAAAACAAACGTGGTTCTACAGAAAGATGCTGAGGATACCATGAACCAAACATGAAAGCAACAACGAGCATTTAGAGAAAATGGAAAATAAAGAAAGCCCATACTTAACATCAGGAAGGGGCAGTTGAAATTTCTGAGGAAGGAGGGCTTGGAAAATCGGATACTCACAGGACAGATTGAGGAAAAGTGGGACACAAGAAGCAGTGCGTAAAATAATTAATGCGCTTGAGCAAGTTCATGGTAGAACAGGGTTTGGGGAAATAGCCAAAAGACAAAACTTATTAAGAGCTGCAAGAGACAGGAAGATCTGAATGACAATCTAATCTTCCTCAAATAAAGTTTCAGAAAAGTTTATTTTATTTTGGGAAGATTTTTTTTTTAATAAAGAGAAATACCTTATGATGAAAAACAGCTGAAATAGGTGCTAATCAGTTCTTCTGGAAAAAAAAATGAAAATCGATTCCAGACAATATAATTTCTTTTTGAAATAAACCAGAGTATTTTGTTTACTGGAAATAGTAAATTTAATCGTTTATCTTTCAATTAAGGCTAAAATGAAAAGCATTTCTCCATTTATGCTTAATAAATATAGTTTTGATTTAATAATAATATAATCTAAATGACTAAAATTAGTACGTAATTTAAAAAGATATAAAAACTGAATAATTTTTTCTAATTAAAAAAACATAATGAAAATATTCATGTAAAAATTCATTATACATCAAAATTTTTCTCTTAAAAATAATGTTCCTAATATATCTTATTTATAAAAGCATTTAAAAGCTTTTTTAAATAAATAGATTAAATAATGTTATACTTTTATTGCATTGATTATATTACGCTTCGGAACAGCTTTTCTGTAAATAGTGTTTCTGTTTGACAAAAACAGATTGATGATTTTAATTCTGAGAGGAGTTCTGATTTTAACTAATATAACTATAAAATGGCTGAAATTTTCATTTCTCGAAATTTCATAAAATTAAGTAAGTGGTGGTGGTTGTGGGGTAACAGATGCAAAAAAATATTTTTACGAAGATTTTCTGACAAAAATTATTTCAAAAGCAATGTCATTCATTTGTGAATAAATCTTGAATGTTTCATTAAAATCAGACAGTTATTTGATTTTTGTAAGAATTTCCAAATCATTGTTTTTTTTTTACCGGAAAAAGGGCAATAAAATAGCCATATTAATCTTTGGCCAACCGCTGACGAAAAAAAAAAAAAAAACAAGAGTTTTAACCAAAATTTCGAACGTTCTAGATAGAATGAAAAAAATTAATAAGATAAAAAATACTTCAGTCTTTTCTCTTAAGAATAACAAATATTTTGAGGATAAAATTTTGTTTTCATCAAGAGTGTGATCTTTTTCCATCATGGTATTCTCTTTCTTTGTGAAAAAGTGAAGGTCTCTACCTAACTGTAATGATCCAGTGAGTGTCAGCAGCTGTTTTCAGTATGTTACAAGAAAATCATTTGGTGTGACCTTGTCTTGACTCATCATTTAGTCAGAGTTCCTCCTTTGTGAAACAAAAATAACAAAAACATTTCCTACACGTTCTTTCACATGCTATACTCCTACAATTTGTACTTTTCAGGGATTCGGATATCGCATTTACATTATTCTGTCTATGAAATTTCGAGAGAATATTATGACGGACGAGTTGTTTAATTGAAAGAAACATAGTGTTGTATCTGAAAGCTTTTCTACCAATAATTTTGCGCAAACTCTGAAAAAAATGATATACAGGGTGTCCATAATGTTCGTGTGCACTTTAAAAAATTATAACTTTATTTGTATTTGTGATAGAAATAATTTGTAAAAAGGATTAGAAAGAAGTAAATCTATATTTTTTTAAGGTTTTATTGAAATTTTATTTAAGTTTCCACATATCCTCCATCATTAGCAATACAAAAGGTAATACGATTTTGCTGTTCACGGAAAACATTTGCCAACTGATTTACAGTAATGCCTGAAATCAAATTAGTTATTTTAGCTATACTTAAAACTAGGTACATTAAACTTTATAACATTCACGGGGACCGTCATGCATAAATGTGTGCAACCATATATGTGCATGTGAATATCTACAGTATCCTGCATCTCTATCAGCTACTTTTAACAATTAATATATCAGTTGTTCCAAACTCATTTAACTGGGAGGGTGTTTCTTAGCTTGCATATGATATGTCTTATCATACCTCTTTCCTGGAGGCTTTATGATATGTCTCATCATACCTATTTCCTGGAGGCTTTATGATATGTCTCATCATACCTATTTCCTGGAGGCTTTATGATATGTCTCATCATACCTATTTCCTGGAGGCTTTATGATATGTCTCATCATACCTCTTTCCTGGAGGCTTTATGGTACAATGCTGTTCGTTAAAAGTTACTCACCTGAATTTTTTACTAAAAATATTTTTTGTCTATTGTTTTTGGGGTTAAAATAATTTTTAATCTTACTAATATAAAGACCCCTTCCCGACCACCTAGGAAAAAGTTTATTCACCCTAAGGTATTCTATTATAAATTTGGATATAAATGAGATTCAGGAAAAAACTCTGTGCAAAAACAAGTGACTCAGATATCGCATTCTAATGATTAAACTGGTAAATTTAAAGAACTTTTGACAAAATATTGAAAACTATTTTACAATACACTCAGAACAATATTCTAGAGAATTCTAGAACAGCTTAAAATAAATCTAGAGTATTCCAGAATATTCCAGAAAGCCTCATACAGTATAAAAACAGCTTGAAATAGCCACTCAAGTCACTAACCAGATGAAAGCGTACAAACACGCATCAGAACCATTTAAGGCATCTATTATTGCCCTCTCAAAAGCAGGCAAGTCTACGAGAGAAATTGCAGAAATTGCTATAACCTCGCAACCAACTGTCTCTTGGGTGCTTAGGGCACATAATGATGCCACTTCTGCTCCAAGGAAGGACACAATGGGATGAAAGAAAAAGATTAATGATAGAACTAGCAGGGTAATCAAGAGAGAAGTTGCGAAGAATAGAACTATAACTAGCCAAGAAATTGCAGCCAGTCTAAGCGAAGAGCAAGGTGTTAGTCTTGCCTCTTCAACATTCTGTCAGGACAAGGTTACAAATCTTGTTAGAACAAGGCTACAAATCTTGTACATGAAGGTTTAAGCCCCTAATAAGCAAAGCCAACAAAGCCAAGAGACTTGAATGGGCTCACTATTACAAAAAATTCACCATAGAAGACTGGAATAATGTTCTCTTCTCCGATGAAATGAAAGTTGAGCTAAATTCAAAGGAGAAGGTGAGTCACTTTTATCGAACAGCTCTGTATAATATTGATGCAATCAAACAGCTGCAGTGTAGATTCATCAGAGATCATAATGTTTTCTCATTGTTCTTCTTGTCAATTTTCAGATCTTTTTTGGCGAATACCTGGTGTTTCTTTTTCCCTGTTAATCTTGTATTTCGGCCAGGTTTACTGGATCTTGGTTGGAATTCATAGAACAATCAGCAAGAAACAGTCATGCGACTCACATTGGCTACCTGTTTGGTCCGGAACCTTATTCTTCATAAAATACTAAGGATTGTGGCCAACGCTGTTACCATTGACCTGTCATTGATTCGTCTCATATTACATCCATAGAAAGAAAGACTCGAAGAAGAAAGTAAAATCGGTGAAACAGTGAACATAAAAATCAATACTGAATGAAAGTTTTCCGCATTAAGCGATCATCAGACCATGTGTTACTACTCTTTCTGTGGGCTCTATCTACAAGCATTATAGGTTTATGGATATTACCTTTTTTTCCCATTTTCTGTTTAGAGCTAAAGTTTTACATTATTGATAGTAATGACCTTGAAATTGTTTAATTTAATTAATTATTTTATTTTAAAAATATAATATTTTATTTATTTATTTGTATACTTTTTAATTCTGAAGTTTGGTACTTTAAATAAAGTTAATTAGATTTATTTTATGGATTTTTAGTGTCTTGAGTCGTGATGTGGTTGTAGGTAGCGTAGTTGGAATAAACCCATGATATAAAGTCTGTTGGAAATACCAGACTTTTAGGTCCGAAGGAAATATATAAATAATCAACTAAAATTAAGCAAATAAATAAATGTTGTAAAAAATAAGTCAATATTTATCAAATTCCCAATGAATGAAAAATCAACATTTTAGCTGATATACCAGCAAACCAGCAGATTTAACTACTCATAAATATATAACTTTGACAACGCGTCCATGAAAAAAAGCAAAGAAACGAATTACCGACACACACCAAAAAAAAAAAAAACATTCAGAAGATTTTGTGCCGGAAAAAGTAACAATGGAATGAAAAACGAAATACAGTTATCATATTGATATTTTTTAAAAGTAAAAATGACCCTATATAAAACTTGACCCCTGCAGGTGTTGTTAACTCCGATAAAACCTAGCGATGATTATGGTTGGAACGGTCACGATTTTTATTGATTTAATAGAGTTTATGATAGCAATATGGATAATAATGAATAGAAATCCTGACAGAATGCATTAATGATGCATTGCCTTCTCACTCCTTTCTCCAAATCAATATACTTGAAACCTGAATACTCTACAAGCCTTTGTATTTTGTCAAGAGGTTTTTTTTCAGTGAATTTCCTATCATTTATTAACTGTTCTTGCTATCGATACAGTTGTTTTTTGTTTATTATTTATTTACGATTTATTTCTCTCAAAAGTGTGAAGTATATTCTTTTGTTAAATTCTACTCTTGATCTGTTTTTTTTTTGTATTTCTGTCTGCTTACATAAGAAACAATCTATCAAAAATTTCTACTTTTATTTTCCTCTCGGCGAACAATATGGCGGCAGTAACCGCCAATAGGTTCATTTGTTATGAACATTGTCGACTTACAAAAAAAAAAAAAAAATCGCTGAAATCAATGGAAATAGATAAGAATGTTGTTTCTTTCTTTTTCCTAAAGAACTAAGACACCTTGGATACAAAAAATATCTGCTATCCCTATAATCGAATAAAAACTGGTAACGCCCTTCGATTTCGCTTCGTAATTTTTGATAGTAGTTCTCTTAAAATTCATTTTGTCATTTTACTAAGCCGACTTGTATTTTTTGCTCTGGATATAGCGACATAGTACTGAACATGAGAAAAACATATGAATAATTTTCTAATAATAATAATAAATTCAAATTAATTCAGCAAAATTACTATTTTTCATGTGTATAATAGGTACAGTTTTAAGAAAATCTAATTAAACAGATTATTTTCCCTTATTTAGATAATTCCGTATTTTTCAGCTCCATGCGTCTAATTTATATTAATTTAGTTGTTTGTTTTTGTCTACCAATATGGGTTATAATATGTACCTGTGTTTTATAGACTACGCAAAGGCGTTCGACAATATACGCCACAAAGATCTGTTAGAGCTGCTCAGCAACCTTGATATATTCGGGAAAGACATCAGAATAATCCAAAATCTCTACTGGCAGCAAACCTCCTGCATACGGATAAAAATGTATTCAGCAAATATACAAAAATAAAAAGAGATGTAAGGCAAGGTTGTGTCTTCTCACCGGACTTATTCAACCTATACAGTGAGGCAATTCTTAGAGAAATGGAAATCCTACCAGGATTCATCATTAGTAGTGACAATCATAACAGCATAAGATTTACAGATGACACAGTGCTGATAACAGATATGGAAAGTGTTATGGTCCAGGTTAGGACCAAGGAAGAACAACACGAACACAAGAGTAGAAATAACGAAGGTATATTACACGAAATAATAATACAAGATGTGGAAGGTGTTAGTATGACTGTCAGTCTGGTTTGGAATGAACAACTATCGGCTTGGCTCGATTCGATATTTACTTCCCCCCCCCCGAGGAAAGGATGTGGCACAAGGCCGATTTTTACGTTGGTTTTCAGAGCCCGTATGCTCGGCCAAAAAATGCCCGTAGAAATTGTAAAAACAGAATCGGGTTGGTCAACCTCCCCGAACGAGGTTCTACTCTTCGGCGGAGCCTCGTCCGGGTTCTTCTCTGCTCAGAGGCAGAGAGTTCGACCGTCAAGCCGAAACGGCTCGACTCGATTCGGTATCTAGCCACCCCCTCCCCCCACGAGGGTTGGATGTGGCCACAATGCCGAGTTTAACGTGGGTTTCCCGATCCCGTAGGATCGGCCAAAAAATGCCTATAGAACCCGTATAAATGGGATCGGGTTGGTCAACCTACCCGAACGAGACTCTGCCCTTCGGCGGAGCCTCATCCGGGTTCCTCTCTGCTCAGAGGCAGAGAGTTCGACCATCAAGCCGAGGAGCTCGGCTTGATTCGTCACTCTCTCTTTAGAGGCCTAGTATACATAGTGTTAAGAAGAGTTCATTCTGTAGTTATAGGTAAGGACCCATGACAGAAAGGAAACTACAAAACCTCCTATAGAAGGTAGCGAAGGAGAGCAAGGAGAAGGGACTAAGCATAAACTACAAGAAGACAGAATTCATTATCATCAACAAAAAGATGAGCCTAAAATGAAATCTACCGGTGGGGAACACTAAAATCAAGCAGGTACAGAAATTTATATGGGAATAATTCTGAGAGACGACGGAAAGTGCGTCACTGAGATCCGAAGACGTATTGGGATGGCCAAAGTTAAGTAGAGTTCTAAGAGGCAGGGAAGTTTCGTTGGAAACAAAGAAAAGAGTACTGAAATGGTACGGGATATCTGTGTTCCTGTATGGCATCGAATGTTGGATAATCTCCTCAAAGATGAAGAGACTTGAAATGTGCTTCTACAGAAAGATGTTAAGGATACAATGAGCCGAACATTTGAGCAACAACAAGGTTTTGGAGAGAATGGAAACAAAGAGGAAATTTATACTTATAAATCAGGAAGAGGCAGTTGAAATTCCTGGGATACGTAATGAGGAAAGACGACCTGGAAAATCTGATACTCACAGGACGGATAGAGAGAAAGAGACACAGGGGAAAGCAACGCGTGACATACTTAATGGGCTTGAGCAAGTGGATAGCAGAACAGTGTCTCGGAGAAATAACAAAATGATAAAACTTAGTAAGAGCTACAAAGAACAGGGAGAGGTGGAGGGTCATGATCGTCTATGTCCTGAAGGGACACGGCATATAAAAGAAGAAAAATGTCGAATAAATCTTTTGAACACAATTTTATGACTTCAAATAAATATATTTTGAACGCACTTGTGTTTTGTTTCGGCTACACATAAAATGTATTGTTTCTAATCCTACCATAAAATGTACTATTGGTCATTTTGCAATAAAATGTATTGTTGTTCATTCTACTATAAAATGTAATGTTGGTCATTTTGCTTTAAATATATGTCGTTGGTAATTTGAATATAAATACGTACTGTTGGTTGATTAATTTTGTTTAGCGGCATATCAACACCACTATTGGTTATTTAAAGCCAAAATCTTTCATGTTTAAGCTAGAGGTAGTTTGTACATAGTTTTATACTTTCAATGCAAAACTATGTTTTTTTTAGATATATGATTTGTAAATTGTTATATACGAATAAAGTGACACTGCCGACACTTGAGTTTGAACATAGATCGCCAGTGAACAAACACAGGCGATCTCATTTGTGAATTAAGTAGATTACGTGACAATAGAGAAAACGCGTAAGTAGGAAGTCGCGTGACGTCTAACTGATCTCTATTTCTACTCTATCCTCTATTGTTATAAGGACCACTATTATGTAATTTATTCACTATACTATTTCTCTATTCGGATCACTATTCGGTAGTTACTATTTGAGCGTGTATTATTATTGTGAGACCGGAAACTATCTACACAATAGACTCTTCCAGGCCTATATTAAGTAGGCGACATAGCACTCTAGAGAGTGACACAAAGAGACACAGAGAGTCTAGTACGACTACCAGTATTGGACACTAACTTATAGTAAGCTCTGCTTACACTATCTCTGTAACCTGTTGTTAATATATCTTTCTTACTTCTAATCCGTGTTCCGTGTTTTCCTTCTGTGGTCCCAACTTTGGCCCCACATCAATTATCGAGGAAGTACTATTAGTGAGAGTGTTATTCGAAGGCGTCTGACACCAGTATTGTTCAACAGCGTTACTATAGTTTGTATCTGTGATTACAAAGTCTCTACTACAACGATCATTAAGAAACTGGCAACGAGTATTCCTTGGCTTACAAAAGTGGCAACGAGTATTCGTTGACATTACAAAATAGATCGTAAGATATTTTCACTATTTACATTATTCGGATTATTGTCCTCATCTTTGTTGCCATATTTATCACAACATTTCGGCCATTGTACGCTCCGGCCTTCTTTAAGTGGTTGGAATGTCGAACTGAACCCTTTATTTCGTTCACTGGGGTAGACTGTTCTAGTTCTACGTACCATGTTTAATGGATGTCAGTTATCAGTTGTCTCCTGTTAATTCCCCTCTCCAAGTTCTCCACCGCCTTAACCAGTTATTGAACTCTTTAGATCCTTAAGGACAACATGGCACAGTGGATAAACGCGTTAGTTAGATCCAGTGACAGGACCCAAAGAGTTGTGATTTTTGTTTTGGGGTTCAGTATTTGCTTGCAGCTGGGTCCGTAACAGGTGCTACCACCCCGGATCAGGGTGGACCTGGGAACAACGGCAGTTAAGAGGTGATTCCATGATCTTCATAATCTCTAATCTCCTGATTGGATGTTTTGCTATCGGATGTACTTTATCGCCATACCCAGGACGCTATTGTAATTTGAAATAACAGACGACAAAAATGTTCTTTATAAACGGTGTGTGTTTTCTCGCTTGTGATTGAATTTGGACAAAAATTTATCCTTATGTGAACAGGAATTTGAAAGAAGATAAATATCATTCCATTTCCTATAAAGGAAGAAGACAGAAAAAAGGTCATTAATGATCGAACGAGACTTGACATAACATTTTTTTTTTTGAAGAGAACTCCCTAAAAGGACCTTGGCGGGAAAATAGTGAAGTCGATGGCGATCAAAGAAAGTGTTAAATAAAAAATTTAGGTCGTAATTTTTAAGGGTTAGGCAAACTGTCGACAAAACATTTATACTCGTAGTTCAAGAATTATACACACAGAAAAACAGTGAAAACTTTAAGGAGCGTTTAAGAATTGGGTGTGGCGGAATTTTCCCCAATATGCAATAACCAGTGTTCTTAATAAAAGGGGATTCAGGAAATCACTTAAAAGGCCAAAGAGTGCCAAATTAATAAACGAGATGGTCTTAATAAACTCACGATGGGGCAAGAAAATTCCCTTAAAAGATTCTTATAATTCTGTTAGGTATTAAAAGAATTTAATAATAAATAACTCTCCCGAGGAAAAAAAAAGATATGAGTTCCAGTCTCATCAAGGGTTTAGTCTTTATTACAGATCAATGATATTTACTTATGTCTATATAGTGACGGTCTGAGTAATAATGGTTGAGAGTACATCATCTAATAAAGATTTAGGTTTATAGTAGTACTTCTAATGGGCATAAATTGATCAAATTAATAATGATTGAGAATACTTAATCAAATAAAAATGCAAAATGTACAACAATTTTTAATGGCCTTAGAGAGGCGATTGAAGTAAGTACAATGAAAAGCAACTAAAGTGAAGATTCAAGAAATACTAGAGAAATATTAATAAAGGTTGTGAATACTTTATCTAAGAAAGGTTTAATACATTATTTTAGAAAGCTTGCTGTCATTTTAGCCTGGCATAAAGCAACTAGTGTTAGTCAGACAATTATATTTTAACTCATTAAGATAGCTAATATGTCTACAGAATGAGTTAAATAACATTAGACTACAGCAGATTTTTCTTCCAAGTCTCTATTGATGAGGAAGAAATCTACAGGCAGCAGAAATATGGTCGTATAGAAGGATACAGAGAATTCCATGGACGAAGCGAGAAAGCAACAAAGAAGTCTTAAAGAAAATGACAACAGAAAGAACAATTCTACTCAAAATCAGGAAAAGACAACAGAAATTCCTTGGGCGCATAATATGGAATCTTACGGGGCATATTGAGGGGAAGAGAGATAAGGAAAAGCTGTGAGCCACATATCTGATGAGCGTGTGTGAATGGATGGTGGAACGCCATGCAAAGGGAGAAAAACTGCTAAAAGCCACACGAGATAAGAAATTGTTGAAAGCCATGATTGACTATGTCTTGAAGGAACGGAGCATATAAAAGAAAATGAAATATGTCGGGTTGTTAAACGAGGCTAATTTGAAAACACAGCATTACTAAATTTTAAAGTCATCTGTCTGTGACTTTTATAGTTAATAATTAAAATAAGCTGTGCTTATTTGAGTTGCGAAGCAGAAGAAAATAATTCAAAATTCATTCGATAATCCTGTCAATTTTAGTTGTATGAATTCCACGGAGAAAAGTTAGCTCATGGAATACACAAAACTAGCAGGATGTCGTTCGAGACAATTTTTCTCTCCAGAGTCTATCTTATATATCTATAAGTATACCATTCGTCCATGCTTAGAATATTGCTGCCACATATGGTCTGGTGCTCTTGCTATTTACCTTGAACTCCTTGATAAAATCCAAAGAAGAATTTGCAATATTATTGGTCCTGATCTGGCGGCTCGGCTCCAGTCACTTTCCCACCGCCTTTCTATGTCTTTTCTAATAAATACTTTCATCGTAATTGTTCGAATGTGCTCTTCTCCATGGTAGTCCTTGGGGATAGTTTTCTTTTAAATTGTTGTTTTATTCCTCTCCCGCGACAGGTAATGAATTGTACATAAGGGGACTAGTTAGTATTTTCATAGAGACAATGTGGTATTATGGTGGATGTAGTATGAAAGGTAAGTAAGTATGCGTTGTTTTGGTGTTAGGAATATTGTTGTATGTTTTGGTCAGTGTTTGTGGCTAGCTAAGTTTAAAGTTTAAGACAGAAGCAGACCGTTCTTTTCCCCCATTCCCCTTTTTGGTCTTGTGGCATATTTTGTATTATTGTACAAATAAATATCGTTCTTCGCTATTTATTTTGTTTAGTTTCTTGTAAATAGATTTGTATTCATATTGTAAGTACTCATTGGGGCTAGTTTTTAAATTGTTGTTTTATTCTCCTCCGTCCACAGACAATGAATTGTACATATGGGGACTAGTTAGGATTTTCATAGAGACACGAGGTATTATGGTGGATGTAGTAAGAAAGATAAGTAAGAATGTGCTGTTTTGGTGTAAGGAATATTGTTGTATGTTTGGGTCAATGTTTGTGGCTAGCTAACTTTAATGTTAAGACAGAACAAGACCGTCCTTTTCCCTATTCCCCATTTTTACCTCGTGCCAAATTTTGTATCATTGTACAAATAAATATCTCTTCTAGTACCTAGACTTTTTGTATTTAAGCGCCACACTTGACTGGCGTCAAGATCTCATCAATTTACAGTTGATCTGGCGAGATATCGCCGTAAATTCTATGTTAACAGTTTCTTTTCTTGCACTTCTTGCTTGTAGAAATCCCTTCTGGCTCCATGCTTTTCATCCAATTTTAATCTGTAAAAATTTAAGTGCAATTTTAAACTCTATCTATTGCTCATCTATCTTTTTGCTCATCATTAATGTTTCTGTTCCTAATTCTTGAACATCCTGTAACCCCTTGTATTTTAGTAGCATTACTGTCTTGTATGGAGTGATTACGATTTAAAAAAAAAAGTAAAAAATTGTGAGAAACACGAGATGTTCCATAAAAAATAAGATGGCGTCATTTCAGCAAGAGGTTGTTGTCAAAACAGACTCATATATTCGATCTGTCGTGGAGTTGACGTTTGAAATATCAAACTAAAGAAAACCATGAACATAGAAGCGAAATAAATATATTACTTTACATTTGTTTTTCCTTATGGAAGAATTTAACCTGACCATAGACATAAATCAAAGAGAATGTTTTGTAATTGATTGAAAGACATCGATTAGAGAAAAAGGCCGTGAACGTGATTTATTTCATGTCAGTGACTGGTAATCTATTTTACATTAACGTTTTTCGTCCATAAGTATTTTAAATGCATATTTTCTTTTTAAATAGATTTGTTTTATTCGTATGTATTATCCTTATTTATGCAAGTTTTATTTTATTTTCTCATCAAAAGATAATAATATTGGTGTCGTTTGCCAAGCTTTCAGGTAAAACGAAATTTTATAATTTCTCAACTCGCAGACGTATAAAATGAGTGATGAAGGCATTCTGCTTTTTTCAGACGCAGACGAGATAAGTCATTCGTTGACAAGCAGTAGAGGAACGTGTACGTGTTCATACTATACTGTTGGTAGAAAATGAATAAAAGGAGTCTGGAGCAATGCATTAACATAAGGTTTTCACCAGTGATTACTCAATATGGGAAATGGCTTAAAGTAAACATGATATGATTAGATCAAGGGATTTTTAGTGGCACGTAGAGTTCAATGAAAGATATTCGTTCACGACGACGCAAGAATTGGACAGCTAAAAACATAAAGACTAGATATAAATGTGGACAGGGTAGGATTCACGGTGCGTTAGGATTTGAGATTAAGTGTGCAACTGATAACTGAAGTGAATTTGAATAGAGAAAAAGTAGATTTCTAATAAGATGCAGCAGAGTTCACAGTTACAACCAGATTTAATAATAATAATAATAATAATAATAATAATAATAATTTACATTATTCGGAGTATTGTCCCCATCTTTGTCGCCATATTTATTACAACGTTTCGGTCGTTGTACGCTCCGGCCTTCTTCAGGTGGTTGGAATGTCGAACTGAACCCTTTATTTCGCTCACTGGGGTAGACTGTTCTAGTTCTTTCTTTCTAGACAAATCCCCGTCTTACGAACATTTCTCTTAATAATAATTTTAAAATAATTCAGCAGACGATGTTATTTATGGTAACTGAATTTTAGACGATTGCCTTGCTCGGTTTCCGTCATCCGATACTGTGCGTCTGAAAAATGGCACGTTTATCGCGGTCCCAAGGCTTCTAGGACCTTTGGCCTTGTAAGGAAATGACCAACTAAGACAAGCCTTGTGCCCGAACACGGTTAAGCGAGCGCTGGGTGAATTTTGATCATGGCCTAAGTGGAAACGTTCGTGTTTCCCACATTAAAAAAAAAAAAACGACCTCGTGTCGCATTCTAAACTCAGTGGGTTAAGTGTTGAATACAATCTCTCGGCATTTTGGCCAAGATCAAAATATAGCATCCTTTCTTTTCAGTTTAATCTGATTCTCTCTCCCCGCTTCTATCTTCCCTTCTTTCTTTCTTTTATTTTATCACTGAAACCAAGTAGCGTCTTTTCGCCTCTTTTAACGCGAACAAAACAGATTAGTCCATTATATTTGAGGTATTGACAGGGTGTAACAGTGTTTTAAACTAAAGAAGGGTGGAACTAACAAAATTACGATAGGAAGTGTATTTATTTATATATTTCCTGTCCCATTTGTAGTGGAAATGGAGGTAAATCCCCTTAAATTAGTAAATTTATGTGTCACTACTGCCCTTAGACATTTTAATAAGGTGCATAATTATCAGGCGTTTTTAAACAATATTTATTATGAAAAAAGAAATATGACAATTCAACAAACACATCTATAGTAATAGCATGATTATCAACACACATTTTTATAACCTGAAAATAAAATATTTTTATTAAAAAAAATTAAACAAAACAGCAATTTATATTAACAAATAACTCGCCTATAAAAAACGCCTGATAATTATGTACCAACTCAATTGTTCCCGAGCCAAATGAAGCGGTTAACTAATCAGTTCTTTTACTCCTACGTTTATTAGATTGCAGTCTTATTTGTTCAAGACTTTCATGAGAGACACTCAGATACCTTTCTCTATTGAGTGATCGTCTTCCTTCGAGTTGGTCTTGAAATTCGCTTCATCCTCCCCGTATTTATCGTTCTTTTGCTAATCTTTTATTTCCAAGCGACATTTTCATTTCACTGTTATATTATACACGTAAAATTTTTAACATGAAAAGATATTGAGCAAAAAGCAATTTATATAATACCTGGGGTAATCAATGAATCATAGATACCACTGAATGTCTAAAAAAATATGAAGGGAACAGATTAATTAAACGGTTCATTAACCTCTATTTTAGTTGTGAATTCATTATCTATACTTTATTGAATCTCAAGGGATTGTTCCAAGACTTGCATCTTACTATTAAAACCTTCTAACACTTGCTGCTATTGTTGACGCTTCAGGTACAATAGTTGTTGATAAAAATCGTTATTTTCGCTGAATTGTATGGCTGATTGAAGAGAGCATACGTTGAATCTGTTTATCCTTAGAACTTGACGTTAAGAAGAGAGGAAGAAGTTTGCAAGATGCAGTTTGATCGTGTGCTGGGTGGCTAGATTTACTGGCCTATCACTGGACAGGGTCCAGGAATTCGTCCAACTCAACAACATCACCGCCAACTCAACAACATCACCACCAACTCAACAACATTCAAACTATTAAATTTCTTCGCCATCTTTTAAAAAAAAACAAATAAAATTAATTTATTAACGATCATTTTTAAAACATGACATGATTTTTAATTAAAAAAAATTTAAATCTGCCTTTACATAACTTTTCAATTGAGGGGGAGAGGGATTCAAAATTGGCTACTGACGAACTGTGGGAATGTTTGTTTACTTCCTGATTAACTGCTCCAAATTTCGTATGAATCATTGCATTGCCCCTGAACTCTGGTTACAACGCCAACATTTTATGTTGTTGTCTCTTTTATTAAACTTATCAAATAAAAAGAAATCGCCTTCGTGTTCAAATTTTTCATTTCCTCTTTGATTTTCCATTTCCGGTGTGATGAAAAGTTTGAAAAGTAAATACCAGTCAGTCAAATATGTTGTTGTAACTAATCAATCACTAAGACAAACAGCCAAAATTTCAAAATCTCTACGACTCAAAGCAGATCTAAGAGATGTGCACACTAGGACACAATGTACACACTATGTGCACACTTGGTGTTGAGTCGGCAGTGTTGAGGTGGCGGTGATTAATGATGAAATCTTCCCTACCGCCCTGGCAAGCTTTTCAATTCTGAGAAAAAAATACATTTCCCATTATAGGAAAGCAATAAATATATTACTGCATTTTTCAATTTCTTGCGTGGGTGAAAAAGCTTTTCCATGTTTCACGATCGTGAGATGCGTCAGGGGCACCACATGAACAGCTGACACAGTAGAAGCAGTATTACTTGCGCGTGATAGCCTGACGGAGCCCAACATTCTCCAGGTTGTTTTGAATTTTCCTTCTTATAGACTAGTCGCCAACCAAGGACCATGTCTGTTCTGCTATTTACCCAGAGCTGGGATTGGGGAGAAGAAATGGATTCATACATTTCCCAGGTGTATTAGCACATAAGTGAATAAGTGAACTCGACTGGAATTCGAACTAGGCTCTCCGATTCCCCAATCCAAGCTGTTAATCTCACCCCATCTTATCTCCTTGACTAACTCGTATCAAAAGCAAAACGGAAACTGTCTCGTTTCAGTTGAAAATGACGCACAGGTTTCTCTTCGGAAAAGGACATTCTAAATTAGCTTTAAAAGCTTTGGTTTAACTCATATTACACGTTGTTTTGATTTATCATATGCCTTTTAGAAATGAGAATATAAATTACTGTCGTAATTGACTGTTTTTGTTCTGATTCATATTCGTTGTAAAAGGAAGAAAGATTTATTCTCCTATTTTATTTCTCCCATTATAGGCATTATTATATCCGTGATATAATAACAGGGACGGAAAGAAATGACTGAAAGGAAAAGGAATGAGAAATATGCTTTGTTCCCAAAGAGAGCTTTATATCACTTAAACATACACAAAACTATATATAAAGATATACACGTGTCCTACACAGAGAATAATATATCCCATATATCTACACAGCAAAGCAGAGTGTAAGGAGAAACAAAAAGGAAGGGTCTTATATATAATATGGAGATACTCCTGTGTCTGGAGAAGCCATGTTTAGGAGTCCAGATTCAAACAGGCCGGATTCATCTACTCTGTCCCAGGCAAAGGCATATTCCACAGCAAAACAGCAAGTCTTGGGGTTCCCAAATAGAGGTCTACGAGGTAGAGTTGCTTTTTATATCTGGGAAAGAAATATTTCCAAAGTAATACGTCACCATGGACTTGTAAACTGTAGCATTTGCTGGAGGAGGCAGATTGTCTCAGCACGAACACCCTGGCTCAGGCTAATAAAGCGACTTCTCGGTTTGGCTGCTGGAAACAAACAAAATGACTGCCCACTCTCATCACTGTATGAAGTGACGTCACTAAGGAGACGTCTCTAAGCAGTCGTCACGTGAGCCACGTGACTTATCTCCAACAAAAAGATATATAATCGCCTTTTCTGCCCCAACAGCATTATATAGAATGTTGGTGATTTATGTATAATTTTTGTGAATACAGAAATGTTTGATTTGATTTTCTTCTACGAATGAAAACCTTCTTGTGAGATTTTATTCAAAAAGTTGTTTAATGCGCGCTATTTCGTTTTTGGAATCTTCATGTAAACTTGAATAAAACCTTTGGTCGTGTGTTGGCTTACGTTGAAACACAGGTAATCGTACGATCACTGAAGTTAAGCAACGATGGGTCAGTAGCTAGATGGGTGACCACTTGGGAATACCAGCTGCTGTAAGCTAGGATGTGCGGGTGGTGTAATAGATAACTGCTTGGAAATGGAAATCGGAGAGCCGAGTTCTAATTTCAGTTGGGTTTGTTATATTAACTTACGCACAAATACCCTTGGGAAAAGTATGAACAGACACATTCTCTCTCTCTCTCTCTCTCTCTCTCTCTCTCTCTCTCTCTGGTTTAATTAGTAAGACTTGTATCAGTAAATCATTATTATCTTTAAAAAAATTCTTACAATCTAAAAAATAATTTCACTTAAAATAATATGCAAAGGGTTTATTAGCAAATTAAAAATATTAATTAGTCGATAGATATGTGTCCATTAATGTAGTTATCAGAAGAATATATCTGATCTATACAGATAGTATTTATGTGTTTGGTTTAATGGATAGCGATCAAAAGCGAGGAATTGGAGAGCGATTTTCCAATCCTACCATTCTAAGAACTGAGGATACACTCTGAATCAGTGCGATTTCTCATCTTCAGCGTGGTTGCTAGTTTCCGTGCCCATCTGCTCGGGCCAATTTGTATTTCAACCCCCACAGAGCCAACCTGTGGGTTATACAGCAACTATGTGGAGCGAGCTTTAGTTAAAATTCAAGTATGTGCCAAACTAAAGTCATATAGGGTTCTTGAATTACGAGGTGTCCTTCTCCTAGACTGGTTGCCAACGATGGATAGATAGTTCAGTCTTCTCTGCTGTTTAACCCATAGCTGGGAGGAGAAGAGGTATTAACTGTTATTTTACAAATATCAATCAGTCAATAGTTATCGAGTATATCCGGAGAATATATCTGACCTGTTGTAACCTAGAAAAGGTTATTGAATGAGGAATAACCAAAACGGAGGTTGGAAATGAAATGGTAATCTTTATAACATCAACAAAATGCAATACCCGCCAGCGGCGTGAAGTAGGTAAACCACTGCTTATACAGCATATTACCCCCAATTACAATAGTGTCCAGCGTATTTATGAGGATTGGGACATACACATTAGTGTTCATTGGTACGATATATAACATGATCTCTACAGTTATTATTTGTGTGATTGGGTTAATCGATAGCGTCTCGGAATGAGGAATCGGAGAGCCGAGTTCAAATTCCTTTCGAGTTTCATTACATTCACTTTGGCAAAGGGAAAGATGTAAATCCATCTTTTTTTCCTCCAGGTATGGTTAAATAGTAGGGAAGACTGGGATCTTCAGCTTTGGTTGGCCATCAGTGTAGGAGTCTAAATCCAAAGATGGATGTAGCCTTAGCTAAGCACCTTCTATACAACTAACGAAAGGATCATTGATTTTAGAATGTCTTTATGACCGAACCCGGCTGGGGTGTTTAATCAATCCCTCTAATCATCAGAGGTGTTTCGACTAGAAGGGATATTACAAATTAGTATAATTTGTCATCTTCAGTATGGCTGCTCGTTTCTTAGCAAGCCTATTTACTCAGGCATTTTTTTTTGCTTCTTCAACACCCACAAAATCAACCTGTGGTTTATATTGTAACTATGCTGAGTGGACTTCAGTTAGAATTTAAATATGTGACCTACCAATGCTATATTATAGTTTTTCTTTTTCCTGTGCTAGTTGCCGATCAAGGCTTTAGAGTCCAGTCTGGGCTGCTATTTAACCCTTAGCTGGGGAATGAATAGATATATTTATACCTTTCTTAAATGTGCAAAAGTGAATATTTCCATTCTGACTAGAATTCGAACTTGGTTCGCCAATTTCACGCTGATTTCTTCTTCCGAACCTCTAACCAATTGACCTGAACTGAACATTTAATCAATTAGTCATTCGATATTGTTACTTGTGAGAGTTCTTACGAAAAAGAGAAAACGTTTGCATTCTTATACGATTAGCTACTTTGAGTACATGAACACGGTAAGCGGACATTTTAGTGGTGTTCCTGTCCTGAAGTAATGGTTTTCAGGGTTAGTTTGCCTGCCGTCGTTAACCACAGGCACCCAAAGTATAAATATATGCTTGAAAGGAATTCTGTCAGCTTTCCAAATAAACGGGCTTTAATTATTTACAGTAAAGACAGCTGCGAAAACGCGAAGAGTATGTCGACCGAAAAAGAAATCGAAGAATGAAATGCTGCAGAAATGAAAGACAAGATAAAAATGAGAATTACTCAAAGTTTCTGTTATATTGAGTCTTCTAAAATCAGAATCTGACTTTCTCTTACACTATATTACACACACACACACACACACACACACACACACACACACACACACACACACATATATATATATATATATATATATATATATATATATATATATATATATATATATAAGTGTGGGGTGGATGTACGCGTGCACTAATGCATTTCCATATGAACCTTGGAATAAAGTATCGGTTTTATTAGCCTTCAAGCGCAGTAAGTGTCGAAGTAAGCTGACGCTGACTGTCAGTTTCAGGACGCGAGTAAGGGAGAGTAAGGTAATGACTAAGGGAGAGTAATGTTAACTTGGAGAATCAAGAAGGAAAAATAGCATGATTCGTTATTAAAATAGGTTTGGCATTCTCAACAATAAAATGATTTTCTAACGATATTTACTTCTCTTTTCATCACTCTTTCTCTATCGAAACATCTTCGGAGCCTGCTGAACTAGAATAGTTGTCGAGTGGAGAAATTAGCCGAGCATTTGGAATGGAGCTTAACTGGATATAGAATAGTTAGAATTGAAAGGAACGTAACTCGCGCTGCATGTTTTAAAAGGCAAGAAAAATTTAATAATGTTATTGAAATAAACTGAGCAGATTTATTTCAGTTGTTAAGGCATAAAAAATGAGTTCTTTTTATAAAACAATAAAGAACCAAAGGTATAAAGATTTACTATTTAATAATTCTATTTTTAATTAATTAAGGGATATTAACCCCTGAACGGCAAACAAAGGTTTGCACGTACGTGTAAAATAAAGAAAAAAAATTGATACTTTAAAATTTAGTGTTATGCTTATTTTCAGTTTTAATTATATACTGCAACTATTAAAATGATATTTTAAAACTTGATTTAGAGAAATAAAGAAGAATAGAAATAAGACAAATATTAGGTTGCTAAATTTTATATTTTTAATAATATGATACTTCTTGGAACATTCTATGCAACATGGAGTCACCATTTTACGCTTCTTTTCTCTCCGATAAATATGCATGATGACATAGCACTGTCTTTGGTTTGTTCTTCCAACTTGATTTACAGCAAATACTCCAGGAAATCCTGGAGTTGACAATTAATTATTTAGACTCGAATCATGAATGAATGATGCTCGTATTATTTGGAGATATTTAAATCACTAATTTATAACATCTGCTGAACTCCAATGAGATCCCCAAACTAAGCAAAGGTTAGTAAATATAGTTGCGGCGCCTCAGGGCAAAACATCTAACCAATGTGTAGATATTTTTTCGTTGGCTTCTCGGAAGTAAAACGGTTCCCTCTCTCCCCTTGCCATGATCATGTCTAAAAATTAAAGTACCTAAATTGCAAATATGAACAATATGAACAAGAGATTCCATTTGAATATAAACACATGAAGTTCCATTTCAAAACCAATATAAAACTTTGTAAGTGATCAGGAACTCAACGTAGAACAAAGTGAGAACATCTAAAATAGTCACACCAAATGAAGGGAGATATGACGTCAGGTGAAATTTCCGAGCTAATGAGAGATAGCAGACAACGCCAAGAAATGGTATAGAATATATAAAAGTTAATTAAAGTATATTAAAGTAAAATGAAAACATTTGAAATGAATGCAAGTAAGCAAAAAAGGAATGAACCAATGAGTATTGTGCTGAGATCAATGAAAACAGATGAGATACGAATGAAAGGAATGCCAGAAGCGAAACAGTACTTTTCACTAGGATGTATTTAATCTAAATCTTGAACGATCCTAAAAGAAAAACAAACGTTTTCCAGATATAGAATAAAAACAGTGGTATGATCTTACATAGTAATAAAGGACAAAACCCTGAACCTGACATATTTATTTCTGAAGTAAGATTTGTACTGGTCATGATTAATATCAACGAGACAGCAGGATCAGATGACATTGTAATAGAGACGAAATCAACCTTAGACTATTTGTGGATTTATAAAGTTAAGAAATAATAAATGACAGTGGTGAAATACCGGAAGATATAAGCAGGTTGACCTTCAGAGGATTGCCAAAGAGACTAGGCGCAAACGAATGCGGCCTTCAACTGAAAATCAACTTGATGTGGTACAGAAATAAACTTGTTAGGATTCTGATGTGTAGGGCTCGTAGCAGAAATAGATTAGAAATAAGCCAAGAATAATGAGGCTTTGTTCCACACAATGAATCACCCAGCCTTTATTTAAACTAACTTGAAAGGGGCCAGTTAGCCAATACAAGGACTGACGAAAATTAATGATAAAAAAACAAATGAAAATTACAGAGAAAGTTCACTTTCTTCAATGGCAGTTATTCACTCCCGTAGTTCACTGCTACTAACAAGCATGGTTATTTTTTTTCTTCTCATGATGCCCTGGTGTCCGAAACTAGTCGAGGGAGATAATTTAAATTATAAAACAGACCAGTGTATATATATATATATATATATATATATATATATATATATATTCCCACGGAGCTATGTAAAGTACCAGGTGGAGAACTGGCACGAGCTAGCTGCTCTTGATCAGGGTGAAAGGAACTTCTCTGACCTTTGGTTAGCAATCCTTTTAGTGTTGGTTTCACGATAAAAAAAAAAAAGACTTCAGATGGGAAGGAAAACTCATGACAGCTTAACCCGGTCATTATATTGCATCTGTCTGCCGAGAGGCGTGTACTGGCTGATACTAATCCGGAAAGGTTAAACTCCACGATAACACATGAGGACTGTCGTTCGGAGTTTCCGTGGCAAGTCTTTTGCATCGTTAATTTTATCGACAGATCCAAAAAGTGTGGATGGTCCGACACAAGCCTTCACCATTTGAAACAAATCATTGTGTTAGTTTTCTGACAACTACATCTAATTAGTTCCACACATATCCGGCTAGTGTGAAAAACTCTACGAAATAACATCAAACACATCTTGGCACTTGGAATGTACGAACTCTTCAGGACAACAGCTCAGCCCCAGAAAGAAAAACAGCTCTGGTTGCATTTGAGCTAAAGAAGTACAACATTGATATAGCTGCACTGAGAAGTAACCATTAGTCGACTACATGAAACGAGAATGCAAAATAAGACATCTAACAGTGTTCCTGATGCACTTCGATACAATACATTCTCCTGTACTGTTTGTGGTCTTTTGTGCAATTCTCGAGCCCGTCTCAAAAGTAATGCCCATCATAGATATACAGATAATTAATTCCTGGTTGTCGGAACCTCATACGTCGAAATCGACGGGAGAATCCATCATATATATATATATATATATATATATATATATATATGACAATAGGAAAACTGTAGTTATTACTGATGCGTTTCGTCGAATGTGGACTTTCTCAAAGCAAAAAACGAAAGGAATTTAATTAAAGAAAGTAACTGATAATAACAAAAACAGAATGTTCTTAGCAACTGGAAGAACGTAGAAAACGCTATTTTCATATGGTTAACTGAAAATAACGTCAGTTACTGTCACGTGTGGGGAATATTGTCATTATAGCTGTTTTGTCGGATTCAACCATTTTCTTTTGATTTTATGATATTGTTGTATACGTTTGTTTGGGAGAGCAGTAATTTTGTTAAGAAAGGTGAAATAGGGAAAAAACCTGGGCGTAGATTAATATTTGGGTAATATTCTATGGCGGCACTCTCTAGAATTTTCCTTCTGAGTGAGTTATTTTCGTTTTTATGAGTGTAGCATTTTTAAAATCAAAATTATGGTTGAATTTATTTCTATGTATGACTAATGCATTAGCTAAATTGTTTTTTGTGAGGTCTCTTTTGTGCTCATAAATGCGTTTCATAAATCCAGAATAACCTATCCCATCTAAATAATCTTGAAATAGTCACAAACACTTCCAAAACCATTATGGATATATTAAGATCTTCAAACACTAATAGCAATAATATTTCTGAAGCAGGCATTTATAAAATAAATTGCCAAAACTGTTCCTCCCAATATATTGATAAAACAAGTAGAAATTTTAAAAAACATATGTATATGTATAAATGTAAAAGTGAACATTGACGTCAACGCTCAGAAGCAACAGGCTGTTTCATGCTAGTCGCAATCGTCAGGCCGTGTTGACTTCAATGTTCACTTTTATATTTATATTTACATACGCTCTATCTCTGATATTGAGCACTTTATCCCATAAATATAGCACACTTTAAAACTATGTTTCTGCATATATATATATATATATATATATATATATATTTATGATTGAAAGGTTTCCAAACAGTATCTTAAGATTCCTACGTGCAAGAAACTCAGAATTGTACCAAACTGCAAAATGCATATTTATTATAAACTATAAATTTTAGCTTTATTATTATACATAGAGCACTTTTATTAACACTAGCAATCATTGTGTAATGTTTTATACTTCAATTCATATAGATAGATAGATAGATAGATAGATAGATAGATAGATAACTAGACTCGTTTCGAAAAACCCTCGAATTTTTGATTTGCTAATCAAATCAATCTCGAGGGAAAAAAAGGTTTAAAAAAAAGAAAGAGCTACAAACATGAACTTCTGTCGACAAAAATCGCACAGATGCAGGTCTGAAGTCCAAAGAAAAACCCCGATACGAGTAAACAACTAACTAACAAAAAGAGCTCAAACAACCGTAGAGCTCTAGATACAACCGTGAGCCAGACAAACCTACCTCATTTAAAACGGATCGTCAGGGAAAGTCAAATTGGCTTTCCCTGACGATCCGTTTAGGTGAAACCTAGGTAGGTTGTCTGGCTCACTAGGTGTATCTATCTATCTATATATATATATATATATATATATATATATATAGAGAGAGAGAGAGAGAGAGAGAGATACGATCAATAATAATCATAACAAAATAGCTTATACCTAACAAAATCCTTCTACCATCAACGCGATATGTAGAGAAGGACAGTGGAGTCATAGGAATCAACACTGCATTCGATCTTCAGACTAAGTGCCACGTCCTTTAGCAGTATATATATATATATATAGAGAGAGAGAGAGAGAGATAGATAGATAGATAGATAGATAGATAGATAGATAGATATATATATATATCGGAAGATATAACCCAGAGTTATATTTTCCGATTTCTTTTTGAATTTGTAAGTCTGATGAATTAGATCGTGATTACGATTCCAATGTAATAAATTATAACCATGGAATATTAGTGTTTGAGCCTTTATATTCTTACTATGTCCTGAAATTGAGTTCTACCTGGATTCTAACCTCTTGGGATTTATAGATATAGATATATATGTATTTTACATATATATATAAATATATATATATATATATATATATATATATATATATATATATATATATATATATATATATTGACCACTAATATATATATATATATATATATATATATATATATATAGTGCGATGGATAAAATGCCGTCATGTTATATTAATTCCGCGCATGCGCGTTGGTTGTTTTTGATTTTGTCGACTGCACAGTATAGTAGGGTCAGTTGAGCACTGTCTGTGAGAAAAAAAAAGAACCTTGACGCAATTCACTCCCCGTGAAATTTGGAAACCGCATGCTGTACTGCTTGGCATTCACGCCGGAAGGTTCAATACGAAAATTTCAGAGTATTTAAGTGTCAATCTGGGGGGAGTGCAAGGGATTCGGAAAGAGATGGGAGAGTCTAATGGTAATTACGAAGGTGTTTTGAGTGATCACTAGTGATGGCGACGTTATTCCTCTATTCATCTTCCTACAGGGCCTCAGACAATATATATATATATATATATATATATATATATATATATATATATATATATATATATATATACAGAGCCAGAGAGAGAGAGATTATATTTATTAGGGTATCATGCTTTTTTTAATAGTAATCATGTGAGAACGTTCATCAGAATATATATTTGTGCACGCAACTGTGCTATGCATTTGATTCGTACGAGAAAAAACGGCGAGAAAAATTTGAATGAAATGAAAGTTAAACAGCAAAGTGAGTAACAGCCGGGAAAACAAAAAGGAAAATGAAGGAACTAAGAAACGAAAGAAAAAAGAAAGTAAAATAATTAAGAAAAGAAAGAAAAAGAAATAAGGAAAAAGAAAGGAGAATGGAAAAGGAAGGCGAAGAAGAAAGAAAAAAGAATGAAAAAAGAAAAAGGAAGAAAATGTACAAAAATAAAGAAGAAGAAGAAGAAGAAGAAGAAGAAGAAGAAGAAATAAGTAAAAAAAAAAGGAATGGAGAAAGGAAAAAGATAGAAAAAAGGAAGAAAAGTGATAAGAAAAAGGAAGAAAGAAAAAAACGAAATGTAATAAAGAACAATAAAGCAACGAAATATGAAAAAGAAATAACAAAGTAAAAGAAAGAAAGAAAAATGAAAAAGAAAGAAAAGAAAGAAAGAAGAAAGAAAGAAATAAAAGAAAAAAGACAAACGATATTCACTTAAAACAAAATAAAATCATCTGTAAAAACAACGAAAGAAAAAAAGAAAAAAATATTCTCTAATGAATAAAAAAAATTCAAAAAAATAACGAAAGTTAAGATATAAAGCATAGGAATAAATGTAAAGCTTTTAGTGCTAACATTAATGTTTAGATATATGAGTGTTGATTGATATGTAAGGTCGCCAATCATATAGCATGTATTTGAAACGAGATGGTGAATGAAACTGATATAAAAAGAAGCAGATTTATCTCTTCAAAATTACGACGATTCATTGACAAGTAAGATCTCGAAAGCCATAAACAAGTTTTAGATCAAATAATTTTTTTTTTTAATTTTTAAAAAATAAACTTCATCTAATACAAGACTCGGTAGCCACTTAAGGTAGAGGGTTACAGTCGAAATGAAGATTATAAATGAGTTATCTTTTGGAAGAGATGGCGGTAAGTAGTGAAGATTATAAGGAAGGTCGATAATAATTTACTCTTGGCTTGATGAGGTTAAGATTAAAGTATTCAGAGAAGCACACACGCGGGAGTCGTCTGCAGAAAGTGATAAATTTGGTGAGGAAAATACTATCTTAATGGAACTTTTCCTCTTACATTTGGAACAAATAGAAATTTTATTTCTATTGATAGAAGAATAAAGACAAATACGAATTGGAATGGATGAAATTACTTAGTTCAACAAAAGACAGGTAACTGTAAAGTACCACGACAGTTCGGAGAAAGTAAAACCAGCTGCAGCTCCCAAAAATTGTTAACTGGGGCAAGAAATTCCTTGTAAATTTTAACGCCTCCAAAACGAAACTGCACTCTTTTAATCACCATAGAGAACCATTTTTCACTTCTATCAGCATGGTGGATGTTAACCTACAGCAGAAAAAACACATGACGCCTTCTGTGTGTCACGATTTCTACTGACAGGAAATGGAGTGAATCAATTACTAGGTGTTCTTGTGCTAAGAATTATGGTTCACTCTTTCTCACTAGAATTCATTTTAAAAATTTATAAATCTACCATACGTCCGTTCAATGAATATTGCTGTCATATCTGGCCTGGTGTTCCGGTTATATATTTCGCGTCTCTCGACAAAATCCGAAGAAAATTCTGCAGTGTTATCGGTTCTGCCCTGGCATCTCAACTTTTGTTTCAGCATTCAACCCCAAGCAAGGCAGGAAAACACTAGCACGCAAGGGGTTACAGATAGTTAGAGCGATAGCAAAGAAGAGTGATAGAGGAAAGGATGAAGAGAAGGTTAGGGGATGGATCAAGGCATCTGGAGACGTCGATTCACGTTACATTTGAATCGTTGGAGATTATAGCTATCAGGAAAACAAGAACTGGGGAGGGAATTCCACAGGCGAGAAGTGTGAGACATGAAGCTATTGGAGTAGAAGAGAAAGCTACATTTAACAGTTTCGACAGTGAAAGGGTGAGAGCGAGATGCCAGCCTAGTTGAACGCTTAAATTCATGAAGTCTGGGAACCAGCGAAAGTAGCTCATTTGGAGCAGTTACCGTGAAAGTAGTTGTAAAAAAGACAGAGGGAGGCAAAGGCACGTCTGTGAGAGAGCGACTTCAGACGAGATGCCAGATCAGGGTCAATAACATAGCATATTCATCTTTGGATTTTATCAAGGACCTTGAGACAGATAGAAGTGGCTCCAGACCATATATGGCAGCAATACTCCATACAAGGGCGAATGACTTCAGTCAATTTACACCCGCCGTGACGTGGCTTCCCTCTGTCTTTTCTTTAATTATTTTCATGTCAGTTGTTCTAATGTGCTCTTCTTTCTGCAA
>CAHIKZ030003164.1:287500-292500 GCA_903632075.3 Acanthosepion pharaonis | reverse complement strand
TCTCTCTCTTTCTTTCCGCCTCTTCTCTCAGAGTGCTATATCGCATACTTTATATAGTCCTGGAAGAGTCCATGTTGTAGGTATGTTACGGTCTCACAACACACTTATATCTAACAATTTCAACAGTAAAATTATGAGACCAAACTGCCAATCGAGTACTGCGCTTAAATTCGTGAAGTCGACGTGGAAAGACCACCAGGACAATTACAATGAAAGTATCTGTAGAAAGTGCACAAAGAATCTAGGTTACGGCCGTGGAAAGGTGACTGAAGACGAGATGTCTGATGAGGGTCAATTAAAAGTGATTCATTTTTTAACAAGCACATCATCTGATTCATACTCCTCCCCGTTCTTTTGAATAGGAGTGGAGGTACTTGTTTCCATTTTAGGATTGGCTTTCCTATTTCTACTAAAGTTTACTTCAACTCTATACTTCTAACGTCTCGGCCAAAACTCTGAAATGTTATTTACTATTAATTAATTCATTTTTTTTTTATATTTTTCCTCAAATTGAAGTAGATAGGATCACTTATTGTCAGGTTCAAACTACGGTCTTGGTTTTTGAACAGGTGTAGAGGTTTATCGCTTGTTTCTTGTTTAGAATTCGGCTTCCGTTTATAAACAGCTACCTTTACTGATTCGCTGAAAGAAGAGCATGTCATGATGAGAAATGTCCCAAGCTTAATAAAAAAAAAATCTTTATTGTCAAAATCCTTATGTTATTATTAAGAGGAAAGACCTAAGTATTTTTGGTTAGTTAATTAAATTTTTTAATTCTTCCTAGCACGTTCGAAATTTTGGTTAAAAATTTTGTTTTTTGCTTCAGCGGAGGAACCAAAGATTAGAATAGAAATTATTAGCGTTTGTGTGTGTGTGTGTGGCAAAAAACACATTGATTGGGAAATTCTTGTAGAAATCAAATAATTGTCGGATTTTAATGAAACTTTCAGGAATTATTCACAAATGAATGAAGTTATTTCAGAATGATTTTTTTTATAAAACCTTGGTAAAAATATGTTTCATCCCATCAATATTTCTATTAATTAAAAGCAGGACTCCTTAGAGAATTTAAATCATCAATTCTTTCTTTTGTAAAACAGGAACACCGTTTACCGAAAATCTGTTCTGAATCGTAGGATGAAAAATGCAACAAAACTAAGATATTATTTAATTAGAAAAGCTTTTAATTGCTTTTATAAGTAAGTTTTTTTTTTCGACGAATAATGATTTTTTACAAGTCACTTTTATGAGGATTACCATAATCCATGCTCTCAGCTGATTGATAGAGAGTAGTTTTGGGAGCGTTTATATTAACAAGCCATTCCTTACCCCCCACCCATTGACAGCAGATTGTAGGTCATTTTTTTTTAGATCAGCTGCGAATTCGATCTTACTATTAAGACAGGAATAAATAGTTATATCATCGAATTGAGAACTGATGTCATCAGGAAGATCATTGATGAAAATTAGGAACAGCGTAGGTCCAAGGGTAGAGTCATGGGAGACAACTATATGACTGTAGAAAGACCTAGATGAGTGGCCGTTCATTTTGCGATTTGATTAGACTGGATTAGATTAACAATTCTTCCAGAAATACTATAACCGCGATGAAGAGCATCCTGCTAAACCCTGTCAAATGTCTTCAAGATATCCAAAACAACAGCCCGAGATTCACCATTCTTATCTAAAGCTTAGTAATCAACAGCAATCGTTAACAGATCAGCAGTTGACCTAGAGAAGCCATATTGTTTATCTAAAAGAAGACCCTGTGAGATGCATGACAAATTCAGAATTGATTAGGGTTCTAGTACTTTGCCAAAATAGGTAGAAGTTTAAAAGGCCGATAGTTGGACGAATCAGTCTATTTACCTGAGTTCTTAAAGACTGGAACTACCGAAGAAGATTTCCAAAAGGCGGGAATATTATTTTCTAGAAGATATATGGAACTGTGGGGCGTCTTTTCCAGTATCTCTGATATTAATATTTTGAACTTTCAAACGTCGTTGAAATCCCACAATTCTTTTTACCACTCGCTGAAAGTTGAAATAACTCGTGTAGGGGCCTATTTGATAATTTTTGAGGTTTCCTCTCCTAAGGCAAACGCGACCTCATTGACTGTACAGTAGATCAAATTCTGTATCAAGATTCTCAGATAAATTAACTTCAAGACCCTTACGAACATTTCTCTTGTGTTTTTCCTTATCAACACGATTCTGTTCAAAGCCTCTCTTACTGTTTTCTTCCAGAATGAAAGATCTAGAGTTAGGCAGTACAGAGTTTGTTTGTTTTTGAGTTTTTTTTTTTTTTGTACTGAAGTAGTTTACGAAGGTCATACTATTAATAATTGGTCTTTACATCCGTAAGAGCCACGTTTGCACCCTTTTTGTTAAAGAGGTAGTATATCAATTTTATCTAAGAAGGAATACATTTGCTTTGTCAGAATAGATATCTATAGTTTGTAAGTAGTGGTAAGACATGTAATTGGTCTGTAGTTTTTTGGGGACATTTGTATCACCATTCTTGGGTAGAAGGAAGGTAATTCTTTTGATTACCCATGGGAGAATGTAAGTAGGTTCATTGACCATTTCTTGAAATTCGTGTGCTGTATATAGATAACTGATCCAAAAGTTATGAATTTTATCTATTTCTGGAGATTTCAGTCTGTTTTCAGTGTACATTCAACATCTTCTTCTGTGATTACCGTTCATGTTTGTTCTGGTTTATTGTTTATCCGGTCTACCTTTTGCGTAATCCAATCCACTTCTTTGTTATGTTCTTTAGGGCAAGCCCATATTTTTCTCAGAATTGTATAGCCTCTTCCATTGTTTATTTTTTTTCATTTATTTATTTTTGATAGCGTCTGATTCTTTGAGTCTTCAGCTGTATTGTTTGCTTTATTTTTTCTTTAGCTGACAGGAATTCATTTTCATCCTTAATTTTGTACATTTTTTTTAATTTTCTGCTTTTCTTGTCCTAACTTAAAAGTTTATCGAGTACTGTTAATTAACTTCTAAGTTGTTCAATTTATTTCTCTGTTTTTCTTTTCCAAGGTGGATCTTCATGTCGGTAAGGCTGCCTTTTTATTTACTTTATGCTTAATTATTATTTGCTGCTATTGCTGATGCATATATTGCTTCGTTGGGACTGATATGTGAATCTACTTTACCCAAAATCAATTCGAATGTAGAGTTTAAAAGTTTTGAGGTTCTGCTTTGTTGGTTTAATTTGGGGAGTTGTTCTCGTTCCTCCATTTGACTTATATGCCTCAGGATTTCTTACTTGGCTTCTTGTATACTATTCTTGTTTTACGTAAAATAATTCTGTTCTATGTGTTTTGGACTCGTTTCCTTGTAGGCTTGTAACTGATTAAGATCACGCCTTTCCAACTCTTCTAAACTTTCAGCATTATCTTCACAGTGATTGGTATGTATCTTAGTTTCTTCTTTATGAACTGTGGTTTGTGTGATGTTAATACTTTTTATGTCAACTTCCGGTTCCCTTTCACGTCCTGTTGATTCACTTATTCTGGTTGCAGTTCTTTTTATTTCTTTAATTTCAACATTTGCCAGTCGGTTATTTCTTACATTGGCTAGGTTATATTCGTCAATGTACTTTCTTATTGCTTGTCCAAACTTTTCTCGCCAAATGTCAATACTATCCCCTATCTCCATCTTTCCTCCCCTAGCTCTCACTCTTAGGACGCTTGTAAGATGATGTGCCTGGACTTTTGACCGGTGTTTATCAGCAGGAAAATTTCCACAGAACAGTCAACATTAAACACCCAATCCATTCATCACCAAACTGCTACCAACAACCACTATTGTTTCACTCCGTCACCTATATTTTTCTTCTCAAACAAATGAAAAAATGGAAGTGACGTTTCACACACAGCTTGCCTACAAGCAGAATTGTTCATAACTATTTTTGATTCTCACCCGTCGAAGTGCAGTTGAAATGCACTGAAACGAAGTTGCATCTTTGTAGTGAGTAAAATGGTTTTGTCTATATGATAAAATTATAATAAATAAGTAATTATCGCTCTACTATCGGTATCAAGCCCTCTATTGGATTAATGCTGTGAACGTTGGAAATTATATATTACTTTTGTTCTCATCGCATCGGGTATATATATATATATATATATATATATATATATATATATATATATATATAGGGGTGAGACAAAGTAATGTGAAGACATGGCTTAAACATTTATTTATTGACTAATAAGTAATTGGACCTCTATTAGCTTCTAAAAATGCTTTGATTCTACATGGAATGGAATCAAATAAGTTTTGAATTGTTTCTAGTAGAATTTTATCCCATTCTTAAATCAGAATCTCAGAAGGTTGCTTCAGCGATGATGACGGAAAAAATCTGTTCCTCACTCTGCTCTTGAACTCCCCATAATGTTTCAATTATGTTGAGATCAGGTGATTGTGCTGACCATGGAAGATGTTTAATTACGTTATGATGCTCATCAAACCATGACTTCCCTTTTTTGTATTGTGTATGGGTTCCTTATCATCTTGGAATATGGCACTTTCTTGCAACAGTATGGTAGCCATTGTAAGGACATTGTCATTGAGAATGTCATGATATTTATCTACCATTAATAGTGATGATAGGACCAGAAGAATACCAGGAAATTGCCACCCAAATCATTACTAAGCCAACTCCATGTTTGACTGTCAGAACTATGCAATCCAGGTCATAGGCTTCACATGGTGTTTTCCATATATAAACATGCCTCTTTGTAGGAAATAATGTGAAAGAAGAGACATCAGACCAAATAACGTTTTTTTCCATTCCTTTTTGTGATTATCACACTATTTTTTCGCAACTTGGCGTTTGTATTTATGATCAAAGGTTTAAGAAACGCAGCTCTTCCGTGAATACCAGCTTTGTGGAGCTCCCAACGTACCGTGCGTCTAGAAAATGTATTGGTTTGGTGAGTAATGAGTTCTGATGTCACTTTTGCTGCAGTAGTTGTATGATTT